>CAJQZM010006836.1:0-13879 GCA_907164665.1 Colias nastes | reverse complement strand
GTGGTTTTTTTAATTCACACTTCTTAATTTATTGATTCTAGTTAGTTCTACGTATAATTCTTATAAAAAATCGAATTAATACTGCTTAATATTCGTATTTTTTTTTAAATAGAGCTTTCAGGCTTACGTACGTACTTGCGCCGCCATAATTTTATGATCATTTTCTCCTATTATTAAAAAAAATCAAGTAGGTAGGTACTATAAACATTTAAGTGCCTAATTTGCTATTGCGTGCTATTTTATTTAGATTTCAGTATTAATACTACACTCCCAAAATTTTCTATTCCTCCAGAAAGTTTTATATACCTTACTAGCTTCCGCCCGCGGCTTCGCCCGCGTGGTGTTTTTTCGCAATAAAAGGTAGCCTATGTTCTTTCTCAGGGTCTAAAGATTGTCTGTGCCAAATTTTATCAAAATCGGTTGAGAGGTTTAAGCGGGAAAGCGTAACAGACAGACAGACAGAGATACTTTCGCATTTATTATATTAGTAGGGATGGTACGTAAAATTATAATGAAAGAATGCTGGGACATTGGTCCCCCATTAGGGCAGAGCATGTCCCACGAGACCTTTGTAATGAAGCTACAATATTATGGTATTAAGTTAAGAATGTTACGATACAAAACCTTCAAGAATGAGGTAAGGAAATATTTGTTATATAAAAAAGAATCAAAAGCAACCCTAACAAAGAAAATATGAAAATTTCCAGTGGCAATTCACGCAGCATTGATATGGCTCATACAAACATAGATTATTATGATTCAAAAATACTATTTTTATTGTATATTTTTCCACAAAATATACATCACAAATAAACACATTGTACTCGCAAATATAAATTGAAAATCGTTTGTCAGTGTTATTAATTGTTTTGAATTTCAGTTGATTCACAAAAACGCCGAGACGGGAAAATATAAACGCGTCACTTATTGAATCCATAAATAAAATTCAATGTGCGAATTTTGCTAAAAGGTCCATACACAAATATATAGGGGTCGCATCGCATTAATCTTTCCTTCATTTATGCGATTGTTTTCAATCCGCAAACCTATTTATTTTTCGCTGCATAAGCGCTCAATAAAATATTACTTCCAGATAGTCAGTCAGTAAGTCAAGGTGGTATATAAATGGAATATGTATACCTACCTTTTATAAGCTATATTCGTATTCTGATCTACAATAATTCAAGCCTCCTAAGTTTCTGTGCTCTCGGTATCCAGGCATGGAAATATATTATGTATTACAATTTTGAAGAGATTATGTCGCTATTTATAGGCAAACCCTATTATTTATTCTGTCGTACCAGACATATTAAGCAAAGTCGTCGCAAAATCTTGTGTAATTTTTGGCTATTTAATTTACTACAATTTACTACAAATATGTACAACAACTACTTGAAGTCGATGGCCAATATGTTTATGTCTATAATGTCTCGAATCATATTGTGATATCAATGCAATCCCGCGAATAATTAAAATAATGGTATAAAGAATGCACCTGTATTTTCTCACGCTTATGGTATATCATATTGTTATAGATACTGTCTAATCTTCGTAGGGATAAAATATCGTCCTGTAAAAATTCTACCGAGACACCTATAATATTTATTGCTCTATGATCATAAAATGATTATTCTAATGCTTTATTATTATAGCTATGGACAATAATTTACCTAACCTGGGAAGGATTTTTATGTTTTCTTTTTTTTTGTTCATTAAATTCTAATATAAACAAGCAGATGCATACCGCTTCAACGTTAAAAGAAGTAATACTATGTTAATTATATTACTTTAGAAGACCTTTGAACTCGCTATTCTAAGGTACAGAATTTATTCTCTTTTTAAATGGCTAATTGAATTAACATGTAACTAGATTAACACTACCTACATCCCGATAGTACAGAAATTTCTTCTAGTTTAATATTTTTAATTACAATGAGCTATTTAAACGTTTATCTATACTAATATAATACAATGCTTCTCATAAGTAGTACTTCAAAACATGTTTTATTTATATTCTTTAATTTTATGTTTTCAAAAACATTCATTGCAATCAAAACAGGCCTCACAAACCATAACAATTGAACATTCATATTCCAAGTTTTAACCAACATACCAACATATTGTACCGCAGTTTCGAATTGTTAAATGAAGAAATAATATTGTTAGCCGCGGTGTTCGTTAACCTTCTAGTTCTGGCATTTTCTGTTTGTGCTATGAATTTTATAATAACCCGATCGATAATTTTTACGTTCCCCGTACACGCTAAATGAAGTTTCAGCTGAATTGAAACAGTGCTTAAGCACGCACGGCTCTTTCAACGGTATTGCTTTCAAACTAGTTAAAATTAATGACGCGTTAGCAATAGTTACAATTAAGAACAAAGGCTAGATGTTCTTAATTGATTGTTTTATCCTCTTGGATGTTTGTTGACTTAATTTAAACTATAAACGAAGATCCGGACAGGAATAGAATAATAATGGTAAACGAATTTCGCTTGAATTGTTTTTAAGTAGGTACTCGTTGTTATTCTGAAATCACACCCGTTTAATTAAGATTTTTTCCTTATCTCATTTCTGTTCGCAATTGTCCCTCTCTTATCACGTTGAAAGAAAAAACTTCTAAATAAAATTTTTCAATAAATTTAAATGTATTATAATATGTGTAGTCGCGCTCCTATTCTATTACATCTATTTATTGTTGAAAACGTAATATTCGCTGAATAAAAGATAGTTAAAGAAAGCTGCAGAAAATTAAACATGGGTAAATACACCAAAATCATAATTTTTGATAGCAGTGTTTTAAATAAGAATAATTATAATAATAAATACCTACAACTGAATTTCTAGATAATATAGTGTTGATAATAAAAAATATTTCCACTTACCTTCACTACGTTAAATTGAGTGTTATTCCGTACACAATAGATTATAAGGATACTCAGTAAATTTACTTATGCGGAAATATGGTATAAATCGTTTTCTAAATCTAAGCCATCAAACCTTTTTGATCTCAACTGGAATCCGGACACAAAAGTTGTTCCCGCCGCGACCAACAATAGGTCTGGGAAAAGATTAATAGCCCAAAGACGCCTCTTAAGCTTCCCAACAATTTTTCATTTTTATCAAAGTGGTAAAGCATAAAGTTATGATTGTCCTAATTATTTTTTGCCTAATTTTAATAAACCGTTACCCTTTTGGGTGGGAAAATGTTTAAATTTACCATGATACATGACGTAGGTATTAAGTATATTAATTAATCGAAACTACAAAAATTTACATTCTTTTAAATGGATGATACTTTACGATGTGAATGGATTACAGAGTTTATTGATAGGTACCCAACTGTTCGTTAAAACCTGTTTTAAACTTCTAGAAGTAATATAAAGGAAATTTTAATAATTTGTATGGTAGAGAAATTTTGCTCTGTAATTTTTGACATCTTAATATCAATACTTTTTATTTGTAAAATTACCAAAACGCCTATATTTGCTAATTGCACATCAGATAGATGCAGAATATCTTAAAGCTTTTCTTAAATTATACCTGATTATTGCATGTAAAGCCAATATCTCCGGTTTATTGAGCGTGGCAAAAAAGCTGAAACCTAGGAAAAGAGAAATTCTTCTAGGCGAACTAATCCCGGTCAAGACCCGTTTAGCCAATAAAACAATTAACACATTAACCGTTGCGTAGTTATTTCCTAAACTTTTTTTTAGAAATAGAAATATAAATACTTTTTATTTGCCAATATCAAAAAACAGAATCTAAAACAAAATGGATTCTATCAGTAAAGCAGCAACCGTATATTATTAGGTAGAAAAAATGTATTTTTACACTGATTTCCAGATGAGATCTCGTGACTTTACAGATGCAAAGATTCAGTAATAAATAATAATAAAGAGACATACGTATATAAATATGACATAAATGTGTGTTTTAATAGAAAAGATAGAGATATATACTTATGTAAACCTTAACTTTATTTTGGGAATATACATTATACAGTGTGCTTAGTGTGTATGTAATTGGTATTATAAATAGAATACTTAGATACTTATTAAAAATAGACATACGAATAAAAATGTGAATGAACGGAAATAGCAACGACACCTTTGGATATTTAACCCACATTGGCAACATATATTATATTTTTACTAATAACTTTGAAGTAACCCACATACGAGGATATAATTAATGACTACCTATAAGAGGAAAAAAAGGAAAACTTTGACGACATCCATATTTAACATAATATTTATCTACAATTAATTTATTTGTTTAAATTTAATAAAAAAGCCTATGAAATATTTATCATTGGACATTTGATGTTTCATGTTTTCGGTTCATTCCTAAGTGTAACGATCTTGACACAGTTGTTACTATTGTAACTTATTGTTGTGGAATTTCGTAAAAGTTCTATGAAAACGTTCGTGTAGTTAGTGAACTAACGTAACTAAGTTAAAAGTCATATTTTTTATCTTTATGTTATGATTTTTTCAGATTGTTTCAGTTTCTAGTTCTAGTTGTTCTTCATTTATTTTGAACCGAATTTCCCACTTTCCCATTTTGAAAATATTTAAAATTACATAATAAATCTTCAATTGCTTTCAATGTATTTTTAACATCTT
The DNA here is from genome assembly GCA_907164665.1 of Colias nastes. Lineage (NCBI taxonomy): Eukaryota > Metazoa > Arthropoda > Insecta > Lepidoptera > Pieridae > Colias > Colias nastes. The sequence continues at coordinate 9,252 of CAJQZM010006836.1, read as the reverse complement.
ACAATTCCATAAGGAATCTTGCAAATACGCGACACTCGTGGGATTCAGAATGTTCACTCCTATATATTGTTTCAAGAAACTCGGAATTTTATTCTTAGCACTTTCAGCGCTTTAAATATCTGGTCCTATAAATATATACTAACCTGATGCTGATTATAAAGCTGCTTGATTCCTCATTTGCTCACTTCTCCTATAATTAAACATATGATGTAAGTTTAGTCAGAATGCCTTACGATCAAAGTTCGCCTCAGAGCTGGTCAATCTCTCACGTTTAATTCAATTTGGATCCCCGCCAGATTTGAAATTTGCTGGCAGCAAAGCCTTTAAATAATAGAATAATAAAGCGTGTTTCATTTTACTTTCAAGATTATATATAAAATTTCCAACCAATACGAATTTTAAAATGTACATGAGATATTCGTGCTGAAACATTTTCGGGATTTAAGACCTAAGAAATGTTATTAGTAGATAACAATAACAAACACAAGTTAGAACGTAAACATATAAACACCGAAAAAATATTATTATTTATTCACGGCTTTTTCGTACAAATCGTATGTGCAACAAATTAAGCTGCATATGACGGTGCAACAAATTAAGCTGCATGAGACCCATGGGACGGTATTCTATTAACAAAAAAACTATCTATTAATCTAGCTATTAGTAATAGAAAAAATATTTAAAGGATTAAAAGACAAGATTGATACTACTCGTAATTTAGTTCACCTGCTACAATATATTACACTTTTGAAGCGATACGTTTCCTATACCCACCACCGACATAATTTACGGCCTACATGTAGAAGGCAATAAAGGGAACAATTCAATACCTCACTTTGAAATTTTATAATAACCACATCAATGTTTTATCTATTTAATTATAATTGGGGCTCAAAGAACGGATGGCTGCGGTTGTTTTCATCCTCGCCGTTCTGATTGGTTTCCGTCGATCGTCTCTTTTACTTAATATAACAGTTTTCCTTTTAACGACTCTGAAAATACCTTTCCTGAATATAAATTGAAGTATTATTTTTAATGGCTTAATAGATTTTCATTCAAATTTTATTTTACATTTTTCTGTGTATTCTTCTTTAGGTTGAATAGAACTAATTGAGGGAAATTAATTAACTTTTATTAAGCATTATAAAAACCGGGTAGCGGTTCATTGTTTTAATAAGGTAGGAAGGAATATGACTGGGCACTAGATTCCGGTCTTACATGGCGTTAAATTACACACAGTTTATTTCTTTCAACATATAAGTATTAATGTACTTGTACTGTATGGTAACTATTTATAAAATTGTGATCGGACGGACGGACAGACGGACGCTTTAACTGGCAGCTTTTATGAAGTGTGTACGAAATACGTATTTATTTTTAACGTAAGTGGTGTCAGCCCTTGAATCGTATTGTCGGCGTCACTTCAGGCTTCAGCAACAGAACCCTATCCTGCTCAAAGGAAGCGACATTTGATTAAATTTTAATAATTCCTAATGAATATGGATCAATCCCATAAAAACAATAAGAAAAAAATAACTGAGGGGAATGATTTTGGGTGTTTGGTTTTTTCCCCACTTGGACAAAGACTGTAACTGTTGTTTTAATCTACATTTTTTAGTACAATACAAAATAACCACTCAAGCAAAACAGGCACGAGCAGCCAGTAAAGATATAAAAATAATTCACTAAGAAAAATACACCAGGAAATTTACATAATAAAAATCATTTTACCTTTGACCTGTTAGAGCAAGTCACTTAGCTTAACAGTCACGATCCACCAGATCAAAAAGTAAGTCACGGTAAGATGAGACTTAATTAAAAACGTACTATTAACGTTTTTATATCTCGGAAATAGCGGGTGCTTTACATTAAGTCCCCATTGAAAGCGAATTCCAATTTAAAAATAATACATTAACTTGGAGAAGATGAGAGAGATAACGATCTACTGTTTATTATGACAAATAAGTAATTCATCAATGCACCATTTCAATCAAATTTAAATAAAAATCTCACTTAAAAATATTTTAATGTACTTTATAATATCCAAACAGCACTGCAATCTTCCACTGTAATAATTTGTTAACGTTACATTATTTAGAAATTATTCGAACGAATAAATTCCAGAAGTTTTTGAAGGCCATAGAAATAACAACAAAAATTTGTACTCTCCGCACGTACATATACCAAGAATCTTGGGCACACAACACTCGGGAGTGGACTGAGATTACATCTTACTAAATAGATTGTTTTTCATTAGTAAGTATCCAGAAGAGATTAGCTCCAGTGAATGTCACATAGTTTATCTATGTGATATCTATTGAATATTCAATTTGTTTCTAGTTCTTAATAATTTATTTGTAGAAGTAAGGTGTCTTATTCAGTGTAAAGCAGTTAAGTGAAGTCCCGTGTCCCATTGTCGGGCATCATACATGCCCATTATGCAAACATCTGTTTTACTGATCGATTTTATTTGGGGATACGTAGGTGATCAGCCTATACAGCCTGCCAATCCGAACCTTATTTTTTTTATTTCTTTGTAGGTACCCACCGAGAATCGAATCCAGGATCCCTCGGTTCTACACTCCTCCGTTAACCACTGAACCAAAGAGGTGGTACAGCAATTAGGAGCTTATAAGATTTTACTGGGATATTAATCTACACATTATAAAAGACTTCATTAAGCAGCACGCGGCCCTAACGTCAATCCTTTTGTGGTTGCGGTTTGTCAAATGGCCTCCATGATTCGCTCTCACCACCCTGATGTATGGTTTATGGTGCGGCTGACTCTGCCTTTTACTTTTTTTAATTACTTTTCGCATTTTTATTTATTACTGTACCTATGTGTATAACTTTTTTTAGGTATGGCAGATTTTCATTTATTTTTTCCTATGCCTATGCCTATTTGCAACAACCAATTTTAAAACCATTATAGTTCTTTGCAAGTTGCAATGCACAGGCATAACTAAACGTAGAGAAGAAGTATACGTAATGCAATCTGCGACAAACAGAAGCAGGAAAATAAATCTAATAGTCTGTTTTACATCAATAGTAGATATATTCCATTTGCGGAGAAAAATAAGTGCTCGTGTATATTCAAGCAAGTTTGATTATAAATTGCAACTATTGTCAGGATCTGGAGACAATTCCAAAGTACTCTAGCTCTAGAAATTTTGAAATTTCATGTGATCTCATACAAAATACCAAAAATTGATTTCAAGAGCCTTCAGCTTCTTTAATACACCAATGATGTAGTTTTATTAGAGCGCTACTATGTAACAAATGTAAAAACATTTCGACACAAATACAACGGCTGCGTCTTTTAGTGTAAATCACTTTACAGTAGCTGCTTTTGCGAAGCTATTTCGCCTTTAAATCCACACTTCCATTTTGTAAGCGCAATAGCATAAATTGTATTTGTATTGTACTGGAATAAAATTACAAATGAATAAAAGGCGAATTACGCTCGGAAGTTTGAAATATTCAATATAAAGGAAAGGAAATACCATTATGAATATGAATAAGATATTGAGTAGAACAATCTTTAAAAGGTTTTGAATACATATTTAAACCGAAGTCTTTCATTTCAAATTTTTTATGTATAATAGGTAAAATACCTAATATAAATATGACATTTATTTTCAATTTAATGGAATACTTAAAAGCACCATTGACTTTATTATCACAATGAAACTGATTTAATTAACTGGATTCTAATCTGATTTCATCAAGTGTAATGTGCAAATTATTAGCTATTTTGATGACAAGATAAATTAAATTCACAGCTTTTCAAAGTTCCATAACAAGCAATGATTAAGCATATTAACCACATTTCAACAAGCTTACGAAAGAAGTAATAGAAAAACTTAACTCATTAATACTATAGCAAGCGGTCAGAACATAACACAGAACATTCATTAAACTTCTTGAATTCCATATTCTTGGAGCACTTAGAGAATGTGGAATGGTCAGCGGAACAGTATTTGTTCAGGTACTACTAAGTTCACCCGCATTCACCCACTTAGCGAGTATCGTACAAGCAATTTACTAGTCTTATCTACAACTATATTTACTCACGATATTGTATATGCTGTGTACACGAAACTAAATAATGACTTATGGAACTCGGCTCCAAAATAAACAGAATTCCATATGTGTTGGGAAATGGACTTTACTGCTCCTTGAATGTTTATTGCACCGTACTGTGTAGTAATGGAAACGGAATATTATTAATATTGAATAGATATAAATTTACACGAACATCGTAACAAAAGAATATAAAGAAATGTACGAAAATCTTTACTTAAAAATTAATATTTCAAAAACATAAATTGGATAAAAGATTTTTCAAAATTACAAACATTTCCATTACATTAAAGGCCATGCCGGAAGCATGATTAATTGGTTCCTGTTGGGCCTTAAATAATATTTAATAAGAAAATATTTTAGGAGTTTTCCACGTAATAAAAGGTCTTGGCATTATCTGCAAGACATTTTCATCAGTAATTGCGGTCTGACGATTTCAATATGCGACGTATTTCAAATATCTGCAAGGCGTCCGTGTCCTTCGTGGACCGAGGGCGGTGACGTAGGAAATCAATTAAATTACTCCAATAAAATATTAAATTAAATTCCTCTCGAAGAATGTTCTCATTTTTTCTAACGACGCATACCTAATCGAGGAATAATAAAAACAACTAAAGTATTTCGAAGTAATATCGAAATGCCTGTCTTTCTATCTACAATCTATTAATAGCGAAGAATGGTAGCAAATTGAAAATTGTTTACTTTGTTGTAGAGTAATATAAAACGAAAATTTGTTGCGCCCTTAATTTAAATTAACGATCCCGCTAATTATAGATAACTCTATGATAATTTATTGCACATAAATAACCTCATGTAAATTCGTACTCAATATGGCCAATAGTAGCCAATTAAGCATCATGACAAAATACTTCATAGAATATTAACCCAAAATATACTTCACCAGCTGTCAGTTAATAAATGGGCGATGTTAATTGAATGAAATATTATCAGGACGGAATTAAATTGCTAACTAGTTCAGTACTGACATAACTTTTAATTGAGGTTGTAGTTACATTTAAATATAAATACCTATTGTATGCTATTGTTTACAGTATTATGATTTCATAGTTAATATTTCATAAAGTATGATGATGTTGATGTTAATTAATTGGTATAAGGTAACCAAATTTATTTTAGAGTTTAATTTTCATAATTTTTCGTCATTTTAATTTTGCTAAATATAAGATGTTTGTCATAGGGCCGTGGTTAAAGGTATTAATAGCAGGAATTTATTAATCCTTATTTTGTAATGACAAAATAATATAGCATCTTCATGAAGCTTAACAAACTAAGTACTATAATGAAATTCATCAAAGAGCGAGTATCCAGAGTGTACAATTAGTATGGAATATGGGAAAGAGGCGAGAAAAAGATATCATAGAGAGCATTATATTGTATAATGTCAAAGCTACTTGCACACGATTCTTAGAAAAATATTATGATAAATTGCTAACAGACTTTTTTAAGTATTTACAGGAATATATTCATATTTTGTTAGGAATATAAAAAATGTCCGGAATACCTGAAAGGACGAAATTGCGTTCTGAAATAAATTGAGCAAAGAAAAAAATAGAAAAGAAGGTACAATGCTAGATTTAAGGTACTTGCAATAATATCAAACATCCATCCATCCATCCTCACAAACTTAAAGATATTTAAATTATAAATACATACATATATTCAGTTATTTTTTTGATCGTTATCTGTGTTGCAGGAGAGAAGACATTCAACTTTCTAATGAACTGAATTTTTTTTCAATCACTATCATCACTGGAATTGAGAAACTAGGAATTTATTATAAATAAACGTGGACTAAAATAATTCTGCTTAGACAAACTGTATTTTTATCACTCACGAATATTTTCTGAAGTAAGTACTCCAAGTTTTAAGATATTAAGATGATCGTTAGCAAGTTTAAGTTAGATTAGCGAAATAAGGGAAATAAAGATATCTCGTGGAAAATATGACGTCACGATGCTTGATGAGAAAGATTAATGACCCCGAAACATTATGATCGATTACCGCTTACCTTATGGTCGACTATGTGCGAATAAAAGTATGATAAAATAATATATACTTGGGATAACTGTATTAAATTAAATAAATGCTTACGTTAGTGCTGTTCTAGATGTGTTTATAATTGAGTTCCAAGAGTACCATTATTTTACTACTTTATGATTATTTCATATTGTCAACCAATGTGTTTACAGTGGTTCTTACAGATTTAACAGATATTCGTGCCTTGAATAAGGTTACATTAATTAGAGGATAACACAGTATGCTCTTTAAAGGTAAAATACATACATGTTTTATTGTTTTTGTTTTTATTTAAGAAATGTTATGCAACATTAATATTATGTAGAGTTATTTATGTCACGTAGCAAGTAAAATATCTACTCCATATTTTTTAGCTTTTTAAAAGTGCTTATGTCACTATCATCGTGAAAATAGATTGCAAGCAATTTTAGACTGGATACGATAAAATCCGTGTCGAAAAAATTAACAACCTAGAAAAAAGTGGAGTGTGCGTTTTTATAGGATCGCTTCTGATATCCATTAAAAAGACTACCAATATTATAAATTTGAAAGTTTGTGAGGATGGATAGGCATATGAACTATGTATGTATGCTTTCACTATTTCACAAAAAATCACTGGACAGATTTGAATGAAACTTTTCACTGATATAGGTTTATACATCACAACAACACGTGAGCGCTAGGTACTTGCTTTTTTCCGCAGGTGAAACCGCGCGGCACAGCTAGTAACAATATAAATGAAACTGGAACCTGTGAGAATAACATAGAACGAGATAAAGTCGTACAACTTAGATTTGAGTTGGAAAAGTTAAGCGTCTTGTTGTATCAGATATCAAAAGAAACTCTTAAATGAAAGATGAATAAATCATTTCGACCACACATATAAATGTAAAAGTCCGACAAAAGTAATACCTAACAAGAGTTAAATATAATATAAGAATACTTATCCGTTGCTTGCTCTTCAATTCTCTTAAAATTACTATTAGATATACTATTAGATAATAGGTAGGTACTGTATATGTATATGCTAAACATCAAAAATATTAAAAACTTTCTCTTGTTTCATGTAGGCTCAAGAGCCAGATAAAGACCAGGGTCGTAGAATAATATAATTCGGTCTCTAGGAAGGGTGTGTGAGTTTGTATTATACTCAAAATCAAACATTATTTCTGTAGCACTTTATTTATCGTCAATAATTTATTATTACATTCCCAATAATGTAATACTTTTCTTTATAAACAAATCTAAAGCCATTAAAGTACGTACAAGTTTGGTACAAGTAGTGTGCCAAAAATAGTGTTGCTCACTTTCAACACCGCGTAACGTTCAGCAATATAACGCCTGATATTCAATCTTCAAAACAACCGCACGTTATTTAATAAATTATATGAACAAGCGGTACGACACGAGAGCTCTCAAAGAGAGTTGGTCTTGAAACGATTCACGCAGTCCCTGAGGAACTATCATCACGTGCCGACTCCCGCCTTACGTTACGTAGGTATAAATATTTTAAAGTAAAGCTTGTGAAGCAACTCGGACCAGCTAATTAAGGTATATTTAAATATTAAAAAAAAATCTCCATCCAGATGATTTGTTGCAAGAGCCGCATTCACAAAAAGTGTATTTTGCATTAACTAATTGTAAATAGAAAACAAGGTTTGCTTTTGAAAATGTAAATGAATGGTAATAAACAAAAATATTTGATACCGCTTCGAAAAGCAGTTTCTACAGAAGAATCCTATATCCCAGAAACATCGATTATAAAAAAGATCTAACTACAAACGCTAAAAGAAAAAATTCGTATGACAATATACACGGCTATAAACCACAATTCACAAACTTTTACTTCATTCAAAGAGATGTATAAAGCTTCCCTAAAACTTCTCAACAAATCCAAACATATTCATTTAATATAACTCTGTTCTAGGAGCAATTTGACACGGAAAACTAACAAATCGATTCAATTTAAACGAGCAGCTTGATCATTCTAACAACTTTGAACGCCTTGTCTACTCTATGAATATTAATTGAAATTAGTAGACGTCATTCGGCTCATTCGGCTGAAAGAAGATTCTAAGATTGTTTGTAACAAATAAGCCGTCTCACCAAAGGTAGAAAACGTTTCGATGCTTCTCTACAAAAATCAGTTTTGTAGTAAAGCCCGCAAAACACAAAAGGAGGAAACGAGAAAGCAATCTTGCTGAGCTTAAATTGTTCTTTTGTCTTTTGTTAGGACAAACAAATAGAAACGGACATTCTTATAAGCAATTCGCATGTAACGTAAAACACTTACGTAATACGTATAGATATATTTATTCTAATCTATACTAATATTATAAAGCTGAAGAGTTTGTTTGTTTGTTTGTTTGTTTGAACGCACTAATCTCGGGAACAACTGGTCCGATTTGAAAAATTCTTTCGGTGTTAGATAGCCCATTTATCGAGGAAGGTTATAGGCTATATTTCATCACGCTACGGGCAACAGGAGTGGAGCCACGGGGGTGAAACCGCGCGGAGCAGCTAGTATTCAATATAAAGAAAGCAATCAGTAATTTTAATAGTGTGTATAATTAATATAAGGAACTACAAAAACATGCTTTGATTTTATGCTTTTCATATACACAATACTGGTGAGACCTTGGAACAATGGTTAACATATGAATGTAGACCGAAGGGATCTTGCGTTCGATTCCCGAAGGGGACAATAAAACGCCTCGTTCTGGCAGGATACAGAAGGCAGGTCACCTATTTCCTAGTTCACCTAATTCACATATTCACCAAACATGTATTTAAAATTATTCCAATTTGCTCGCCATCCTCAATTACCTAAAACTTAAAAGCAGAATATTCCACTAAACCAATAACATCGACCATTACGAAAATGCGTAGTTACAAACTTTTGGTTTAATAGAAGCTCTGTACCTTATAGACGCCAAATGTTCAATTTTCAACTCTAATAAGCAAGTATACAAATCATCTAGCTTATATTATTATGCCTTGCTGTTAAATTTCCCGGCTAAAGTCATGTTTTCGTAATGCGTTTTTAATGTTCTCATATTGCTATAAATCACCATGGCCACCCCTTTTTTTTTTTTTTTTTTTTTTTTTTTTAAAGTGGAGAATGCATTTAGG
>CAJQZM010006835.1:0-11735 GCA_907164665.1 Colias nastes | reverse complement strand
ACATGACATAAGTTATGTTTACATTCTTTAAGAATTTTTGTAGATATTCGACTAAATAACCTATATCACTTGTAAAATGGATGCCGTAGGTTGAGTCAACATCATTTAAGACAGAAGAGTGTGACGTGTTTTTGCATGCTGTAGGTATGGATGTGTGATGTTTATTCAACACATTCATTTGATTACCGTTAACTCTTTGTATAAAATATAATATTAGGATTCTAAATATTGTTATATACAACCTCCTAACTAATATAAAACTGGATTTATTTGATATAATTTATGACATAAATAAGTCAGCGGTGTATCCTCCCTCTCAAAGAAAAATAAACATATGGGTCTCGTACGGTACTCCTCATTCGTTTCTCTTGAATCATGATTTTTTTCCAGCCTTCAATTCATCATCATCGTCATCCCATATACGTTTTCACTGTACAGTACAGGCCATAATCCACCACGCTGGCCAAGAGCGGGTTCAATTCATAATACTTAATTTATGTAATCACACTTACATTGATAAATCCTTGATAAGATTTTCCACTATTCATTATAATAAAATTCTGACAGATTAGATTGCGACCGCATCGAAAAGCCACAATAAATTATTGATATACAGATAGTAATTAATCAAGTCTCTGGAACATAGTAAATAATAGTAGGCTATTAAAAAGGGACTGGGTAATAATAGTGTCCAAAGTAAAATCGATAAAGTTTTCAGCTGTTCAAACGAGTTGGAAAGCCTTTCCCAGTAAAACTGGAAAGGTTTTAAATGAAATCGAAAATACAGTCCCAGCTTTGATGGATACGTGTTTTCGGGAAACTCTTTGAATGCAGTTGGGTTCAAAATAAACTTGGAATAAGGGCTCTACTGTCATCGGCCTTTATTCAATTAATATTACAAAAGAGAAGATCTATTGCGTCTTATCATTCATTGTATAATGAAAGAATGAAGTGCTTTTTGCGAGTTCATTTTTTATTGTTTAAATAATTAATGCCACTGAAGTTAATTAATGATGTAGATACCTATTTTCCGGATAGTATGATTAACAAAAACAAGTAAGGTAAATGGATTATCTTTTTAGAAATTTTCGGTTAAGCGACCGATAAGCAGTATCTTGAATAGTCTATTTCTACTCACAAAGAATCGAATTTCTACAATCGTGACCTTTCGGTCTATATACTTTAATTATAAAAAAATAACAATTTAACGTCTATAAAAAAGTAAAAAAGAAAAAGAAATAGAAGGAAAAGCAAACTCAGTGAAAACGAGCTTATATAGCTACGTATAAATAGAATAAGTTTTAACGAGCTTGACAATTGACTTTTTAATGCAAAAAGCTCTGGTACAATTGAAATAATTACCTACATTCAATTTATTTATTTATTTATTTCATAAGGGCAATGCTTTCTGAAATAAATAAAGTTATTTTATTTTTAATTGTTAAAAATATAATAAGTCTTCAAATAAACCATGTATCACACGCAAACTAGCATACAGATAGAAATTAAATACGTCGAAACGTACTGAAAAAGGTTAAAAAGTTAGATTGTGGCAATAATTTAGGCGAGATTGATAGCGGCACAACGTGACGCACGTCTGACCGTCTCTGAGTGAAGATTAATGACCTCTGGAGGCTTTACAACTGATAACAGCTGATTTTATAGCAAATACACTATTTATATGATGTTTGACATAATTTGTATTGGTTCATTCGTTCTTGATTTGCTTAGGGTTTTAATTAAAAGAAAAATCAACGATGAATGATTAATTTTTATTTTGTGACAAAAAATATGTGTTTCAATCAAAACCAGCGTTATGCCGACCATGTCGACATGACATATGCTGAGGGCCTCACCATTTAGGTCGCCACACAAATTTCTTATCGTGTTTTAGTTTAATTATTTTTGTTCATTAGTCTTTATTTTTTTTTTACGTGTTATTGTTTTAATTTTGTTATATTTATGTTCTATGTGGTGTACCTAATAAAAATGATTTTCTTTCTTTCTTTCTTTCTTTCAAAAAATATAGTATCAAGCAAAGAGCATAAATTGGGTTTGGAAGCTCAAAGTTTGAATAACAGAAATAATTGATAAACGTTCACATAATATAATGATTCTCACATTTTATATGTATTTCGTTGAATTTATCAAGCACTAAATTATTTAATTTTAGTAACTTACTAAGATAACAAAACTTGGACAATTAATTTAAAAAAATTGTTTATATAATATGTGAATGTTAAAGTTAACTCTTATAAAAGAAAGTCAAGTTTCTATTGTTTTTAATAATTATTGGCCCATGTTTCCGTAACTATTGTTTGAACTACAATAGTGCAGGCTCTGAAAGTTACAATGCTCAACGTTTTTCTACGATAAACTAGTTATTTCCGCCATCGTGCTAAAAGTGCTTTTTTCTCGTACAATATCTAAGCTTTTACGGATTCTTAAAGTATCATTCTGGTTCATTGTGAATGGATATAGTAACTACCTTACTTATAATATAAAATAGAAGTTATTTTTTCTTACAACCTCAATATATAAACACTACCAATACTCATAAAAACTTACCCATTTCATATTATAAAGAAAGGTTTGACGCAGGACTTCTGTTTCCGAGTGAAAAATATGATATTTTAAAACGATTTTTATTTATAGTAATGTGGAACCCGCATCTCTGGTTCCATCCCATGGTCACCGAAATACAGATTATTATCAACGTGATTGTAAAAAAAACTTTGTACGCTGTATACCTAGCATTATATGCAGAGAAAATGGGTGTAAGGGACCGAAATACCACATCTTAATAAGATATTTTGTTGCCGATCTTTATATAGTATGTTTTGTCTGTGATCCATAGATTTATATCATTTAAAGTAATGCGATAATATTAAATCTAGCATTGTTTCATTACTACTTTAATACAGAAAAAATACGAAACTAAATCCGGCGGAAAGAAGCCTTCTATATGTAAATTATATTGTAAGAGAGTTTATCTTCTTTTATCTATACATATAGTTTTTGCTAATAAGCTCTGTACAATTCAAATGAATTATGAAAATGGGTAACAACTAGCCCATAATTTATATAAAGTAGGACACAATAAGTTAGATCGGTATTATATCTACGGAGAAATTACTTACTATTAAGCAATTTTGTTTCATGTTAATTTACTCTTTACTCTTCAAAGCAGCCGAATACCTCTTTAATTATTATTAAATAGACATCCCATTATGTATTCTGATTTCTGTGGCTGGTCGCAATGCTAAAACCACCCCGGGGCAGGATTATGAGGCAAAGAATGCAGGCTTCAGAATCTCTGGATTATTCCCTAAGCTCGTTTTAACTGATTAAATCGCCTTGGAGTTAAAACAAAGGCTAACTCAGAGTTGTGTTCTTGTGTCTTATCCTCTCTAACTAAATTAAGACCCATTCAGTCGTGAAAGATAGCATATGCCTTCATCTTTTACTCGATATAGTTTAGTAGGTTTTAGCTTTCAATATATAAATACTTATTTTCATATTTTCTTACATAGAAAACGCGTAGCCTACGAGTATATATTATGCTTTGATGATTTTGGAATGATAATAATTGTTAATTTATAGCCTTGTTTCATTGCTATATAAAATTCATTTATTAGGCTTAACCACATTGAAATCCGTTTGCCTTTAACATTTAATTAATTAATTTTCTTCTTTAATAGTTATAAATAAAGTAAGTACTGGAATTTTCATTAAAATAAACAACTTGTCCATAAAAAAAATATGTTACCTTTGTTATATCAGAAATGTAGATACTGAGAAACATAAAACATAATTATCATAATATTATTCTGGATATCTTTCTTGTCTTGATAATCTTGATAATAATGAGTTCTAAGCTTGTTAGCCCTCCAGCGGTGTCAACATCTTTGTTACTAAAATCCAAGTTTTTTTATCTAGCTATATAAAAATAAAGGGAGTGAATTGTTACGCGACTAATGAGGTCGAAAATTAAAGGTCCTTGTTGTCTTTTTAACGAAGTTAGCGATTTTGTAAGAAAGGATTTGATATTACTTTGAAGATAATTGCAATTTACTTGATACCTAAATTTACATTCTGTTGTATGAGGTTGCTTATATTTTTTTATTTTAAAACTGTTTTGAAATAGAAGTATCTCCTCGAGGGGAATCCCGTCAAAATTTGTAACAATAAGTTACCAATTAACTCAACATTAATTACAATAAATAATATACATAACGAAAAATTTTCCGTATTTTCGATAATACTCTAACAAATAAACAGATTTTAATGAGATTACTAATGATGAGCAACTTTTCGGATGACACATCTACAACAAATTTATTAACAACACACATTACACCAAGTATTTCCTTTCAAATATTATAATGAAGTCTCGGAATTCGTTAAGACAAGATTAAACCGGTATGGTTAGCCAAAATTTAAACATAGTTAAATAAATGAAATATACATGACAAGTTTGAAGCTAACTTATATAACAAAGTTCTATCTATTCACTCGTGGTTGGACAAGATTTGTCGAATAGAAGAGAATAGTTTCAGCATATATTTTGAAGTATTATGAACAGTATATGAGTTTCATACATTTATAATTCCGAAAGTGAGAAACTCCTCGAGCTAGTGCCAATCAAACTATTTATAAATTAAATTTGGTAATGTTAAATAAAATTTTCTTGACGAAATATTTTACTTATAGTTTAATTTTATTTTTATGTTTCTTACAAACGATACTTGATATTTAAAAGCACTGAAGTACTAAAAACAATTGATTGTATTAAGTGAAGCTTCAATGATTCTTCAATGAGTTGGGTTCGGTTAAATAAAGGCGAACAAGAAAACAAAATCAAAACATTACAAGCGTCGTCCGTGTAATTATGTTTGAAGAAGGATATTTTATCTCCAGTAAGTTCAAAACATCGCGCAATCCTACCCGAGAGACTCATAATACGAAAAAATATACTTTTACCGCCCGTTTTATATTTGATACGAATTCTCGTAAGTTGAAGCGATGTTGGGTTAGGTATTTATAGAGCAGATGTTATGTGGTAACGATAATAAATAATAAATACATCAGAGATTTAACGTTAGCCTTTATCATAATAGCAATTTCTGTGTAGGTATTTTTCCTATTAAGATATCTTACCTATTTTCTTCTCTCTTATTAATTTTACCAGACACACAAGATAGGTAATGAAAACATAAAGTTAATTTATCCTTTTATTATAAAAAATCAAGAACAACAAACATAAACTTTGAAACTTTAATATCCCTTTTAAATAAGGGCTCAAATTATTTCAAAGGGATATACTTTATAAAAGTAATTTATAAAATGTAAAGGAACATAAGGTTACCTTTAAAATACTAACAAATAAATATCGTTTTTTACTAGTTATTATTATTCTAGGTTATTACAGATTAAAAGTTTTAAATTATTTTTACACGAAGTCAAGATATGTACATGACAATAAATATTTACACTACATTTTTCGTTGGGTTTAATATTCGATAACATGAATGGAATAAATTGAATATTACAATCATCTACGTAACGTGCTATGCACAAAAATTTACATCTAAAATTTACACAATTGTTACATTATTATAAAACAGCCTAGTAGTGAAAGTTTATTCCTACAATTTAGAGAAGAATATTACATCCAGTTAGTATTTTATTTCATAAATTATCGATATTCCCATAATACATAGTATAATACTTATCCTTGTTAACTAACTAGTTTACATCAACCACCAATCTTATATTGAGCAAATAAGAAGTTCAATAAATAAATTATATTTTCTATACTACCTAATTATTTACACTTTTTTTCTTGGCACACCTCACGGTTTTATACAAAGCAATTTTTTGAACGCTCTCCTAAAGTCCATATTAAATATCGTATATATTAAAGGGTTGAGAGCGGAATTTACATACCCGAGCCATGTAACAAAGTTTGTGAACTTGTTTGATAGGCAGCAGCTCGAACAAAACGGTATCACGAGATATAAGACGAAGAATGGGAGCCAACACACGACAAACACTCCCATTATTATTCCAAGAGTTCTGGCAGCTCGCCGCTCACGAGTTAATGAGATTCTTTGCTTTTCTTCAATGAACTGATAAACGGTATTTTGTTGATTAGGTTTAGGACGTTTGTGTGATTTAGTGGAGCCAGCTTCCACGATTTCTATATCTTCATCGTGCGTCTCTTTGGAATTACTTTCTGAAGACGTGTTACGATTTTCCGGATTATCTACCATGTCGCTGACAGAATTTTCATTTGATAATATAGGGACGATTAATTTGTTCTGTGATTTATCATCTTTACTCCAGTAGCGTCGTTTTGCAGGTTTTCTCTTAGCTTGTGGCTGTTTTTTGGGCTTTTTCTTCTTCTCGTTATCAGATACAAGGCGCGTGACACCTTGATGTTCATTGTGATTAGCCTCGGAACTGACGGAATCTTGGTCATGATGATCACTATCTTTTGCTGCGTATTTGCTTTTACCAGTTGAAATAGTGCTTATTTTTGTAGCTTTTGCGCGATCTCTTAATCTTTTCTTCGTTGCCAAATATATTTCGAAGTATACCACCGTCATTATAACTAAAGGAATGTAAAATGATCCGGACGAGGAAAATATAACGAAACCCGGCTGCGATGTCAATCGACAAGGCGTGTCGGGCTCAAACACTTCTGGCCAATCATTCCATCCCAACAATGGTGGGGAGCTAATGATGAGAGATAGCACCCATACTATACCGATCATTAAGAGCACCCTTTCCAAGGTCCTTTTTTGGGCGTAATTTATAGGGTCGGTAATAGCCCAATATCTGTCCAAAGCGATGGCGCACAGGTTCAAAATCGATGACGTGCAGCACATTATGTCGCAGGTCAACCACATTTTGCACACATAAATTCCGAAAACCCATTGTCCTAATATTGAATAAGCGACGTTTAGCGGTAGGACTAATATTGCAACGGTTAGATCGGCTACAGCGAGTGACACAATGAAGAAATTTTGAACTATTCGCAGTGGTTTGTACGTAAACACGCTGAGAATTACGAGGATGTTACCAACTATCGTAGATATAATAATTAGAGTGAGAACAATGGCTGTGCAAATAGCCTCCCATTCTGGCACGGCAAGCGTAATCCCCAAGCTACTAGGATATTTAGGATCATCAGCGACCGCACAATCGTCTTTATCCAACTCAATTATGTCATAGGGCTGCGAGTAATTTGATGAAGTGTAATTATTATAGACATGCGTGTTAGTCTGACCCATTTTATTAATATTCTAGCTTCATTTCACGTCGCTTTATTAACATTGTCTGAGAATATTTTCACATGGCACTTCCCAAAATAATGTTTATTGGCTTTTGGATTATAGTTAGCGAAGAATGAACATTCCATTTTATATATTGACGATTAAATCATCTTCGTATACAAAATTTACTGCATGCCATAGCGAGTTTCAAAGTCAACTCGCAAAATAGCTTCGTTGTTTTGTTGCATTTACCTCTTAAAGCTGAATGTGTTCTTTTTATCCTTTTTGTGACAATATCTGAAACAAACAGAAAATACACGTTAGATTCTCGTTCATAAAACACTCCCAACATGATATAAGCCCTAACCTGAATCTTATTTCTAGACAAAAGAATATTTTGCGCGATATATTATTCCTATTAAATCATCCGTATAATACTAGGTTCTGATTTTTAGAGATAATATTCGCTGTGATAATATCTTCAGTTTGCCCGAGGCGTTTATAAAATATGAAGCTGCGTGTGGATTTGACAGGAACGGCTTGAGTCGCGAAACACCTATCTCTAACATCTTCATATTTCCTCGGTTTTGCGGGTCTAAAATCAATTTGTTTTTACTGCCTTTGTCTGTTTTTGTATGATAAAAATGTATTCTCAATAATATTTTCTTTGTTTAGACTTCCATAAAATAAAACAGTTTCTTTCGAAATATGCTAGTGGTTGGATATGTGTAAAAATATAGGTTTAGCAGGTTTATCGTTAATGATCATATCATTAACAATATTATGCATATTATTATGTGAGTAAGCAAAATTAAAATAATTCTAATAATATACACGTTTATAAATAGTAGTTCCTCATTTTAATATTATATTTTCTATTGCGATGTTAATATTTCTACGAATGATATTCATTCAGTACGCTATAAAGTCTACGGAATGTGTGAAATAAAGTGCCTTACATAAAACATTTCTACATGATATTAAATAGAAGATTGACTGTTTTATAAACTTGTTCCATGTAATGTATACCCTGTCTCTTCCAATGTATTATCTCCATTACTTCGATGAAAACCAATAACCACGTAGCGTCGAGGTCAATAAGATTACAGAATTCCGGATAAGTGCTACAAGAAATTTGTTGTACGTGTTACGAACACTTTAATTGTTATCTATAGTTACTATTTAAATGCATTATGAATACGGATAGGCTAGTGGAATATATGCTTATGGTTTTGAGATGCTATGATACCAACTAAATCGTAGGTAGTAAATCTAATCATCATCAGGGTATAACATTTTGAGGTTTGCATGATGAGATAATATGTATATCTACGGTATTCAATTTCTAGTGGGATTATAGTGAAACTATATATTATTAACGATATAATATACTAATATCATGTAGGCACCGTATGTGTATTGTGTACTAATATAATGTACAATTTGTTATCAAGTAGTATATTTAACATCCTTCAAACGACACAAAATGATGTTTCATTACGCCATGTTCGTAAATGGGTATGACCGCGAAAAATTGTACCGTTACATTCATGACATCATAACAAACGTTACATACATGACTGAATGTTACTTACATGACCATTATAAAGCTTAGTACATAATAACAGTCATCTTTTCTTCCTAGCATTAAAAAATTAACGTCGACACGGTGTCTCACACTCACACGACAGGAAAAAATGGAGATATAGGTAAAACCAATTCATATCATAAAATAATGAATTAAAACAAAAAGATGCATATAAATCAAAATTGTATTGAAAAAAAAAATGTTTATTTTTCCGCTTTTTATTCCTTTCTGCATTTTTGTTTGTAGTTCTTTATATTTCTCGGGATTTTGAACTTGTAACTTCTCTCGATATTTTTTTCAGCATTCGTCAACGCCATCTGTAATTTGATTTTCTCATTTGAAAAAATAATTAATAAAAAAAATTAAAAAACCCGACTGACACTGCAAATTCATAACACGCAGTCGTAGGCTACACGGCTACAAAATATTACTGGCTTCTACCCATTCTATACATCTTATCTTATATAGCCTCCTAAATTTTAGACACAATGATCTTTTAGACCAATCCAATATCTTGCACATCAAAATCCGTTCAGCCGTTTAGATTTGAAAATATTATCGTCCTTTATTCGCGCAATTTTTTAATAGACCTATGTGTTCTAAGCCTAACAATATGTCATGACTGTAACGTAACACATTTCGTTACACATCGTTACAATCATGACAAAAAATGCGTGCGACATAACCTTAAATTAAAATTACTACTCGATTGTGAATGATAAGATCCACGAAGTAGTCCGATTCTTTAGTTTTATAGTAAACCTACGTAAAGATTTATAATAATAAGACAGAATATATATACTTACCTCGCAATCGAACACTTTAAATACACTTTTTTCGGGCGACAAATCTCACATCAACACAAAACACCATTTTACTCAAAGAAAAAATGGCTGCCTTTGTTTTTTAAATGTTGCCAGCATGCCAATAGTGCTGCCACTCAAGAAAATTAGAGAAGGATTCTGATAATTCTTATAGTATGGCAGTTAGAGACGTTACATACGTGACGTTACACACGTATAAAAAAAGTGGACAGTTTTTTAAATAATAATAAAAAATTGATTAAGGCCTTGTGCATTATAAGATTTTTATGTACATGTTGATTAAGAATCGAATAACTTAAATTTTTCATAAAAATGCGAGGCAGTCATACCATTTCGTAGGGGTTATCAGTTTTTGTCACAAGGGTGTTAGGTGGACAAATATTTTTTATATGGAAATAAAAGTGGAGCCAGTAAAAAAAATATAAAATAAAATATTTCTGCAAGAGATAGATTGAGTTTTACGAAATAATCTAAAAGAACACAAGCATACCTTTTATTACATATCTAACAAAACACTTATTGTCAAAAAACGTTGATGCCATATGAGAAATAAAATGGGGACATTGAAAAAATAGTTCATGTACAATTTTTCGCGGTTATACCCAAATACCAAGACAAAGGCATTTTTTATTATATTTAACAGTGAATTTAATATACAATTCACTTAATGAATTTCTCGCGTCACAGCTTTAAAGTGCAAATTTGCGGAAGAATGAGACTTAATGAAATATTTCATAATATCAAATGGAGGCGAAGACACACAATTTCTCGTAATAAAGCATTAATTTTAAATGTTGTCTATAAATACACCAAATTAAGAGAATCTTCAGGTATTGTTTTGTTTTACGATGAAACCTTTTTGTTTGATGAGATAAGTTACAAGGAACATTGTGACGACATCGACTTGTGATAGATACCACGTACCAAATGTTAAAGGTTACCTTTGATCTTTTATATTCTTATTTATATCTGCCCTTTGAAACCTTGTTAAAAGGTCGCTTAATCGGTAACAATATGTTTGGTTTCAGTTTAGACCTTAATAAACAACTGAAATTGTTTTGCATAAACACAATATTATGATGTTGTTTGGATATCACCCGTCCATGATAACAGTATTGGAACTTTTTAATTGTTCACTGGACAGGTACTAACATAATAATTCTAGTGTGATTCGTTTGGGTTTTTGCTTACTTATTTTCATTTAAAAGTCATTTTATTATTCGAAATAGTTATAATATCAATGACTCTTCGAATATTGTTCTTATTTCTATCATCACCTCGTTTATATTATTAACCGAAGTATTAAACTATAACTAACTAAATAAGCCAACAAATATCAATCGAAGCTCTATCATATTTATTTGAAGCATAACATCGCAAGTTTTCTAAATTCAGATTTATATATGTATTTCTTAAATAAAACGTTTCGCTCAAACAATTTCTCAAGAAGCTGGAATAAGAGGATAAGTATACCTAAGTCAGTAAACAAGCTCTGATGTGGTCACTTTGTGCTACACAAATTAACATTTATGAGCAAATGTTATTTCAACATTTCAGTTTTCTCTCAGGTATTTGTCGTACACAGATTATATTTAGTTACGAATAAATTTAATAGATACGATTCGTGATTATATTATTAAATCAAAATCATGAGAATCATTTTATAATTGAAAAGATCCGTCAAAATAAAGTTATATAATTAAATCGCAGGTGTATATTCTGGCTATGTGAAAGTATTTAATTCATAATGTATTTATCCTTTCATACCGAACCTATCCAGTAACGTCGCTCCGGTGAATAAGATTTTCAATAATTCCGTCAAAGCTGGGTTTAAATATAATAATTTTGGGCTAAGAATTGTACCGTATTCTGACAACTTTGCCAATACAGAAACTTTTCATCGAATTGAAAAAGTACTCTATAGAAGAGCGTTTCTTTTATACTCTGTTCAAATATACAATATGTAAAATGATAAAATCTTGGTGAATACGTTAGACCGTGGGGTGCCGGTTTAAGAATAGCACTCCCCCATCTCCTCCCGTG
>CAJQZM010006832.1:0-10303 GCA_907164665.1 Colias nastes | reverse complement strand
AAAATTAAAGTCTGTTCGTTCACGTCATCCGCTGTGGTTTTATTAATTAATGCCTGACTTACCATATTACTTCTACCAACTTTCCATGAACACCTACTTGTTCGATAAAATCGCTTAAGCTCATAACTTAAGCATTAACTTGAAGTTTATACATTTTGACGACGCGGATTAATATCAATCAGCTTGAGCTGGGATTTATAAAATCGAGTCTAATCCCACTTTCCGAGATTACTTTGACAGATATGTGGATTTTCAATGTAAAGTGCTTTCATTATAATATGACTCTTGTGTTTTATAATTCACTAGCTTACCGCCCGCGGCTTCGCCCGCTTTGTCTAAAACCTAATAAATTATATACTAAAACCTTCCTCTTGAATCACTCTATCTATTAAAAAAAACCGCATCAAAATCTGTTGCGTAGTTTTAAAGATTTAAGCATACAAAGGGAAATAGGGACAGAGAAAGCGACTTTGTTTTATACTATGTAGTGATAGTGATGTTTAATGAATTTTCTAGTATTATTTTATAATGAATGTGTGGGTATTTGTTTATGTATATTTACTAATTCATGTGTTAAAATTGTACATATAGCTATAAAATATATAAGGAATCTACTAATTTAAGAAGAATAGGTTATATGGTAATTTCATTCAGAATATGAAAACCAAGACATTTTTCCGATAAGAGATAAGAGTAATGGAGGAAGTAACATTTAAAAGTTACAATGTTTTATGAGAAAGAAAAATAAAACTACATAATTATGTCCTTAAAGTATTGTCAGGATTTTTTTTTAATTTTAGTTAACTCTCTGTTGTAGTAAATTATAATAAAATTTTCGTCTCCCCCAATAAATAATTTAATTAAAGTATTACGGTACTTATTAAATAAAGAGTCATTTTTAATTACAACCGGTACGATATTGTCTAAAACTTCTGTAAATATTTCTATTCTGTTCCTGTTACATAGACCATTCTTTCAAGTACATATTAAGGGATTTATTAACAAAATAGGCAACGTTTGCCTTCCACTATTTAAATTCTAAATTTCGTCTAAATCGATATAGTAATTATTACGATCGAGTAACAGACTGACTCATATTTTTAATATAAGCATGCATAGCTATAATAAGCGTATACAGTTGATTTTGTGTCACAATTCAAGTTGAAACGCTTATAAAATACAAAATAAATATAAGAAGCAGGTGACGTAAGGTGCATTACAAAGGAATTTAGCAAATCCACCCTCAGGGGTGAACTACGGGGGTAAAAAGATTGGGGATGACGTCACATTTTCATGGAGATTTTTGCAAGCTGAGACATGCATATATTTTTGTATTTTATATTTATCTTGTGGTTATAAACTGCTGTGTGACTTATATTTTCTACAAAAATAAATGTATATATTATATACGTATACGTTATTAGTGAAAGAATTGAATATTTTTCGGAAAATTTAATCCGTTTATTAGTAAATACGTAGTCGACTTAATTTTCATAAATAAAATAACAGCAAAGAAAGCTTTTAAATGTGTTGAATAGATTCAATATCAAACGAGTAGAATAAAGCAAAAATTACGAAACACGAAACATTTTTCACGCCATAAATAATTTTACAAAAGAAATATTAAATGTCTAGACTTGATTTATTTATGGCCTAGCGCCAGGACAATAGCTGCAGAAGTTTTGAGCTGCTTTAAGACTTGCTGATATTAAAATCTTTAATAATTTAGTAAATAAAATGAACCTAATACCTACAATTTTATTGTAAAATAATTAAAATAATTATTCAGTTAGGTATTTAACAATGTTGATAACTTAGGTACGCATGTTTCATAAGAATCGTTCATTCCACAGTTTATACTACGCGACGTAAAAAACTAGCCAATTAAAACTTCTACCAATATTCTCATAAAACTACGACATTAATCCGACTTCCTAAAATTACCAAAACCTTTAAGGACTACCTCACACATAACCAAAAAACCGTTCACATAATCAAACACGAACACAATCTTCAAAACGAAATGAACCACACAACAATGTCTTTAATTACGAAACGACTCCACGACGTCACGTCACGGTGTTCACGACGTGACGATACGATTTGCATAATCGGAACGGTAATCGCTGTCCTAATCTGTAAAATTACGCAACGCGGATCTTCGTCAGTGTCATCAGATTAGTTGTGCCATGGATCTGCTATCTGTGTTACATTGCATATGGTACTTGCTCGGTAGCCGAGTAAAAACCATATGGACATGAGGTTTATTTCATACAGTTCTAATCAGCTGTTCATGTAAAATTATTTTATGTATATAGTAGAAATTTTACTTTAGGACATTCACTACTTTTGCTAGTGACTGGCGAGTGGCGACACCTAAAACATCAAACCTAAGTACATAAAAGTAACTTTTACTACAAAATTTACTGAGCGATTACTACAATGTCCTTAACGTCTAATACAATAAATAACGACTATGAAATTCGAAAATAATAGGCTATAAAACTAGTTTATCATCTAGTTTACGAGAAACTTTTATAAGTTAATTTAACGAAATATTCTTTGTATCAGTTTTTTGTACAAGATTATAGCATGTTAGGAAAGTTATAAATAACGTTACAAAGAGCACACAAGGAAAAAGAGAAACACAAACAAAAACGCCAGTGCGGATTCTAAAAAAAACACAAAATTATCATTAAATTCAAATGTAACTTGCCGGTCCCAACCCCTCGGGGAGAATTGCTTCCGTTAAATTATTCATCGGTAAAAAACGATTTTTTCCAACACCCATCTGTCTAAACCATCCCTAAGTATATATTCTAAATTTAGAGAAAGTGCTGTATTTATAACCTCAATTTAATAACGTGTGAGGATGATTTTCAATATCATAATATTATGTCTCTCGGTTCCTTTGTTTCAATAACAAGTAACAACCATTCTTTGTTTAGCTTGGATTTGGGAAATGAAATGAATATTAATTATTTTAACTCAGAAGTCTCATCATCGCCTCTCCTTATCACAAATTGTTTCCATGTTTTTAATAATAAATAAGAAAAGTAAGATTATATGTATATGTTTGGAAGGTAAGGTTTTTAGTTATTTACTACTGCATTCCGTGGATAAAGATTATAATTGATAATAATTGAGTAAGTATACCTTGTCTGTTATTTTAAATACCAAATGGCTCTAATGGCTTCGCATCAAGATAAAATGTATACTAAAGAAAAACACTTATTTACTAATTCTAAGATGATTCATCTTACATAGTTTTTACAAAACATATGTTACAAAGTCCAGATTAACCGTGCGATTGTTGCTAGATTAGGACAAGAGTTAACTAGGATCGTGAAGTCACGAGATAATTGAAAGCTCAAATTACAATCTAACTGCATTAACATTCAGGTGGTCGATTGATTTGTCGTGAATACTAGATGATTTTAGTATTATAGCCTAAGGTTATGTAAACCCTAGAGAACAAGTCTTAAATGTATTAATGTAATGTATTAATCCGTATACTGTATACTTCTAAGGCCCGATTTTTCAATCTTTGGTTAAAACTTACCCGTCCAATAAAGTATTACGCGATAATATTAAAATGTCACCTGTAAACTGTCAAATACGGGCAAGAAGAATACATTTTTGAAATGGTAGTTTAATACGTTATTCAACGAATAACTTTTAACCAACGATTGAAAAATCAGCCCTAAATATATTTAACTTGCTACATAAAATTTTCAATTAGATAAAATAAAAACTATGAATGATGTCACATTAAAAATGTAGAGCCAAATATGATGAAATAAATTTAATGTAGATAAATGGTAGGTAAATGTTAAAAATATGTAATGACGATTCGAAAGTGCTTCTAAAAGAAGTCTAATTGAATAAATAAATGTTTGAGTTTGAAATGTCGAAAGGTCATAAATTTAGATACTAGGTAAAGGTTAAATTGAAGTGCGTAATTAAAAATGTCACGAACAATTACATCGCTTAGCAAAATGATAAAAAGTTACAATTTTCTAGATATCTAGTTGGTTTCTAGAAAAATATATTCTTTTGCGGATGGAATGAGGGTAATCTAAGAATAATATCTTTTCCGTGAAATGTAGTTTATGAGTAATTGTGCTTTATTTAACATGAACTTTTCCTAGAATAAAGATACAAAGGTACTCATTTTAATAATACAGAATGGAAGACACAATTTAGTTACAATAATAGTACAATGATAATTTTTTAATTTATATATCCGTATCATTGTTGCTCGATAACACGAAAACTGCTGAACTGATTCGATTAAAATTTACTAATCAGGTAGGCAACGTTCTCAACAAAACACATAATTTATTTTCAGCTAATACCTAAATCTGACAATTTCACAATAAAACATATACAACAAGAGAATTCGCAACAAAAATAACGAAAGCGCAATGCATTATATGATTATACCAAATTAGGTTTCCAATACCGATATAAATACCGATATAAATACCGATACATACCGATATATACCGGTATATAACATCGGAATGTCATGTTCACATGTGGCCTACATAATCTAGGTACCCTGCCAAATGTCCTTGCGTATTTAGCGAAATGAGAAATGTGACAATGCAGATGTTTTTGTGGATTTCTGTCCCTTAATGGGGTTTGGGACGATAATGTATCTACTACTATTTTACTATACCTAAGAGTTTAAAGTATTATTTGTTAGTAAAGAAAAAAAAAATCATAGATGTTAGAAAAGAGAAATTCGTAGCATGCGATAAGTATCTTATATCAATGCCAAAACATAAAACCTTTTTAAGCTATTGCATAGCTTTTATCTCAGACTTTGAGCGCGGCGACCGAATGTAAAAATTCTGTAACGAAAAAACCTAACGCAGTTTTCGAGTGCCACACGTATTTTTTATTACAGCCTAAAGCCTTCATAGGTAAGTATGCTAAATTTAATCCAAATCAGCTCAGCAGTATTTGCTTAAATGAGAAATAAACATCTTGTTAACTAGGTAGCTTTACGCTGTACACACTTGAATTTTCGTAAGTAGGTTTTCATAATGCTCTGCTTTCACTTGACTTCTTTGATAAACAAGTAGAGAAACAGAACATTCAGATTATTTCCACGTGCAATACTTAGTATTTATTTTTAGTCTTAAATATTTCTAAATAACTCTCCATAAATATTTTCAGTAAAATTAAGATCTATAAAGAAATAAGGAAAAGAATTGAGATAATAAAAATCGAAAGATATAAATTATTGCAGGAAATGACTACTCGAACTACACTTTCATTAATAAACATCACAAAAATACTTCGCGAATTCAAAACTGTGCCATCTCTTGTAACTATAGGGTTGCCGCTAGGGGAAAACTTTAAAGATTTATATTTTACGACAGCGATAAAATAACGTGTATTTCAAAGTAATATCGTCGTATATTTGTTTCTTTTGAACGATTTACTTTAAAAAGATTGAACGAAAATTTCATTAAAGCATACAGGAAGTATGCTTACTATTATACTTTAATAACTATGACAATTTCATCAATAATAATGTGACGATTAAGTTCATTGCAGCTTTCAAAACAAGTATTAACCACATCAAGCTATTTTTTCCTTCCTTACGTTATAATGTTTCTCCTGCCTCAAAATTACATGTTCTATCTTTTTTTAACCTAAATTTCACGTTTCCTTTTTTTCTCAAAAACCTGTGTAGTGCCAGCCCTACCCCCCATCAATCACTGTGGCGCCAGGACCCACAAACTTCACTATTTAGCGTCCCATCTTATTTGAATCAAAACTTTCTATTGTGCTGCTGATGGGCCCAAGTTTGAAATAAAAAGGAAAGAAGCAACTTTGCCCTTTGTTCGATCTGCAAAATGTTTCCCCTAGCAATGGCTATTGGAATATTCTTTTCGAGGAAATTATGGATTCGTTGGGCTTTGAATGGATTTGTTTGTGAGACTGTCTTTTCTAATTTGTAATTAAGTACATACAAGTGTATGGATGTATTCACATATTATATAGGTATGTTTCACTTATTTATTTATATCACGGGCAAGTGAACAACCTTCTGTAAAAGACAGCTACTTTGTCGTCAACCGTGCTTGAACTCAGTGTTAAGATTCAGAATCTAACCATATTATATTATACCAACGAAGATCTGCATAATGCATAATAATAAAATACAAGAAATTAATAAATAAGTTAATTAATTTCTTAGTTATATAAGTATTTCGTTAGATTTTATTTTGATATTTCACATGAGAATGCAATTAGTGCAGTTTTTCAACATTTATGTGGATTTCATCTCTACTGTTACGAATAAAGCGAACAACAGAACAACAAAAATATCATTCATTCGCTATGTAAATACTCGAATCCGAGTTTAATTTATATGTATGTACCATTGTACGTCACGAATCATTAACCCGGTGTCGATTAAATCGATATTATCTCACAGCAGTCCGATTCTATCAGCTGTCGATAGTCGATTATTCGAGATATCCTGGAATAGACTTGCCTATAGGATTATTTTGGAATTAATCCAGAAGCAAATTCTATTGTGAAATGCATTAAAAGCTTCACTGTTTTCGGATATAATTTACTTGTTGATAAAGCCTATTATCGATACTAATTCTATAGAAGAACGTGTTTTTGTAACAGTAATACATAAAAGCGAAGCGGTACTAAAACGAAATTTAATGGTTGCAAAAATGACAAAATTATATTGTCTCATTACCTATTTTTAAGAATAGTTATGCGACGTTTTCGCTAGCGAGTTACATATTTTTTATCTTTATTTAAAGAGCTTAATCACAAAATGATTATGTCGCTCAGGTACACATACTTATAACACGCTAATTCATATTTCTAAACCTTAAAAATGGCGAAAGACATGTATCTAAAATCATGTATGAAAATTTACAAAATACAACCAGTATAAAGATTTTAATTATGTATGTTGCACTTTAGGATTGTTATAAAACTTCAAATCATTAAAATTTAAAATAATCTTGTTAGGAAAGTATTAAAAATGATTCAACATTTAGCCAATATAAACCGATGACAATTAAAATAATGAAATGCTTAAATATCAAGGCTAATGTGAATAAGTTGCAAATAAGTTACAAGTATGCAAGCAATAAGTAACTTATGCTAATCGAGATGCTCTTAGGAAATATTATTTTGTGCAAATGGCTCTCGTTATATTAGCGGGTTTATTATTTTAATTGTGAGGCGGAATGTTTATTCGTTTTTGGGGTTCCGGGTAAAAACATTTATTTCTTCATATTTATTTTTTTTTTGAAAATTGTAGGGAATAAAATCATGAAATCTCACAGACATTTTATATATAAATAAAGATTAAAATTACAAATATAAATGTTTCAAAAGAGGTGTGTTATGAAATCTTGTCATACTGGGTTTACCGATATGAGCAGAAATAAGTTTTGACCTTTTTAAGTAGAATTTGTTACGGAAGAACTTGCCAAATATGTAGGACTTAATGATTAAACCATATCTATATAATTAATGTGAAATTTACTGTTTATTTGCTATTTTTAACAAATTACAACTGAACTGAGGAACGAATATTTGAAAGATATTATTTGAGAAAGATCTTTTGGAACTATCACACGCCTCTGAAGTACGATAAAATATACATGATATACCTATTATATTATATTGTTACTTACTGATGTTTTCCTAGATAATACATAATTCATTTGTACCAAAAAAACAAAAAAAAGTTTAATATGTAGGGTAAAAGTGGGATAGATGCCGCACTGGGATAGATGCCTCATTTTCAAAAAACCTCACTTCCCAGAGTCGTGACTACGAATTAATGATTTAAATAGGAGCTCCTATCACCCCGCACCTCGGGTACGCATGAGCTGTTGTTTGGTGAAGACGTGTTTCGCTAGTGCGTGTTATAATATCGGCGGCGAACTTCACGATCACGTTAAAATTTAAAAAGGTTGATATTTGCCTTTGCATAACTTTATAAGTATTAATAAATTTCACTATATTTCTTATTATGTCTATACACTGGTTTATTAAGTACAAATCTAAGTGAAAATAGTGGCTCTTTTGTTTTTATTTAATAAAAAAAATACTGGGGCAGCTATCCTTATCAAAAAGTATAGTTGCCCCTTTTTTTTCGAGGGATAGATGCCCTTAGGGGCCTCTAAGGGCATCTATCCCTCAATACATATGTACATGTTATTATCGATAATCACAGGTACTGTTTATATTTTTACCTGATTGCGTCAGAGGTTTTCTCTATGTTAACCGATTTTACTCGTTTAATTTGCTTTTTTTTGTTATGTATACTTACTTATTAATGATCTGCCCTTATACTGATTGTAGGAGAACCACGCCACGAAAATACAAAAGAAAAGAAGGAGTGCGAGCGCAAATATATTCTTGGACAACAGAACAACTATGTTAACATGACATTTGCTGGTTTATCATATAAATTTTATTAGATTTCGCGTTTATAGAGTATGTAAGGCATCTATCCCACTCTGCAGGCATCTATCCTCCTTAGTATTTTCATGGTGGGGCAACTATCCAACTAGGTAGGCATCTATCCTCAAAAAAGGTGTTCTACAAAAATATTTATTACACATTATCTATAAATGATAGGATAAAAAATATATAAAGTATTTCAAAACAGATAATTAACCCAGCTATATTCATACAAAGTGTTCATATAAGATTCATGTTTTTAAAATTATGAGGCTATTTCAAAAAGTGGGGCATCTATCCCACTTTTACCCTACACAGATTCAGTAATCGCCGGTGGTCGTCCCGATTTAACACCGTTACAAGTCGAGTAACCGTTTAAATCCAACAAATAAACATTAGAGCGCATCAAAAAGTTATTTTACGACATCAACAATAAATGATACAGCTAGCCGTTTGGACACACTGTAAGTACGAACGTTTTTACAGCCCGTTCAACGACTCGGAAGGGATCCAACTTTACGCCCAGTAAACGATTATTTAACTTTAAGAGGCACTAACTAAAATTTACGATTACAATTAATTTCATTCAGGGAATTGCCGAAGAGCCAATTATTAAAATTGCTCGCAGCCAAAAATTATACTCAGTCATTAACAGTTTCGATCGTTAAAATTTGAATATCGGCGGTGTTTAAAAAGTTTTGATACTTTAATTCGGTTGATGTAAAAATTACGGTTAATTCTATTGCAATTGTCTCGGAAGTCGCTTTCGAGTGAACAATCCGATTGTCATTGAAACTTTTTGACGTTGAAGTTGGAAGTATAAAGTTTAATTAGGGCTGTGTCATTAAAATTTAACGAATTTAGGAGAATTCTTGTTACGCTTGATACGCTTTGCCGCATAATTGTATCTGACATGTAATGGGTTCTATTAATTCTCTATTGACATTAATATATTTAAAAAGAATTGGTCTAAGATCCCAGCGCAGGATTAGTGCGTTCATAGTTTTTTTGATGAAACCAAAATTTTATGTATTTATAATTAGGAGAATGTATATCGACTAGATTTCCAGTCAAAATTTGGCCGCAAGCATGTTTAATTAAATTTTAATTATAAAAATACATAAAATTTTGGTTTCATCAAAAAAACTATGAACGCAATAATCTTGCGCTGGGATCTAGTACTAAATAGTGTTTTCCGAAATATACTTAAAAGAAATAAATACATTTTTAAATGATTATTTACGGATATATAAAAACAAGTTCAATGTTTATACCTCCCAGATAGATACAATAAAAACATAGAAAGTTATAAAGAGCATCCTAAACTGAAATATAAATTTAGGTAAAACTTTTCACATCCTCGTCTTGAATTGAAAATGAGATCGTTGTATAATAAGATGTAAACACATCACGAAGAAGTTATTATATTTATATCGTGAAGTAACTTTTAACTGCTAAGACATGTATCATTAAAACAATGTAAAACAACAGAAATGTAACATGAATAAGGATTAGAAATTCCGTTCAAAAAGGGTTATTATGCATCTGGGTAATTATTCGCAAATGTATGTGGACATACATAAACGTGAACATGTATACAAAGACAATTGTGTTCGAATTACATGGTCATTGAAGCGGTAAATATATTATGTGCTTTGTAGCTGTTTACGTAACGATAGATATATGAGTACTTATACCTAACGCTACATGGAAAAATTAACGAAGAAATGGATAGGTATCTATGTAAGTATTATTAAAGGTATTAGATTACATACAAGAAGGTACATTCATATAGTGTGAGACCCATTTGTAAAAAAGTCTTCAAATAACGATTTTC
>CAJQZM010006829.1:0-14801 GCA_907164665.1 Colias nastes | reverse complement strand
GGCCAAGCCACATATTTTGACTAAGGTGTAGAGTTTGTGAAGTTAGGCCTTGTAGAGTTAGGGCGTGTAGTGTTAGAAGCTTGGCTCTACATGAGATCTGATAACTTTTTGACAGTGCGAGTCATTTGGGCTCGTCTTGGCAACATTTTACATGAAAATGTTTTTGGTGGGATAAATAATTTTGGTTATATACCTATGAGTTGAACCAAATTTACTACAGATGTAAAAAGGCTTTCTAGCTATTACCACAGATAATATAATATGGGTACTCTATTACCTAGATTGTATAAAAAATGGGATCAATATCTACAACTTAAATATTCTTGTATGAATTCATTTGAATTTGTGTTTTTTTTTTAAAGAAATTCCCGAAGAAATGAAAGGGTCAAGAAGCCAGATACAAATTCTGGGCCTAAAACTTACCAATTTCTGCACTATTCGTAACAACTGCACATTCGGATCCCTCAAAACCATCAACAAATACCGATAAACCAGCCATATAATCTTCGTATAGAAAAACGGTGCTTTAAAACTGCTCACTTTGGTCCGCTTTGATTCCTGGAATTAAAAATATCGCTAATTGATCACGAATACCCTTTCCAGAACAACAATATGTCATTGCATATCAAGACAAGTTCAAGGATTTGTTTTTTATCTAAATAAGGTTTACTGAACTCGATTAGGGATCTGGTAAGGAACCAAATTTATACAGGAAAGTTTTGTAATACTTATAAATGTAAGGACGAAGATTTTTTGCTTGTTAACCGATCGCAGTACCGGCTTAATAGCGTCATATATCTTCTTGGGAATTTTAACAACTTCATTTCAGATAACAATGGGATTTATTTACAAATAATACAAAATGTAGTATACCGAGTTTGAAATGCAATAACTGTTACGTGATTATAATGTTTAATTTCAAAAATATTATTTAATCTAAAGTCAAGAGTAAATTTAAATTCACGTGTATCATGTAGGTATGGTTAACATTACAATTTCAATGTATCCGTGAAAATAACATTTTTCAAAAACATAATGATAACATTGATAACGTAAAATAGACACATTAGAAAGAGGTGTATTTTTAATATTCTACTTCCAAGTACATAACAAGTCTCAAGGTACGTATTAAAGCAATTACCTGATCCTGATTATCAATCAGATGGAATTCCAGATGAATCTCCATATCCAATTCCTTAGCAGCGTCGCTGACAGCGAATCTATCGCAGACGCTCTTGATAGCATGTCGTGACGCTCCTTCCGACCCGGGGGTGAGAGCCAGCACTTTGATGAAGTAGTCCGTGGGATTGTATGTGATGGGGCACTGGTAGCCGAGGCTAGAAAATGAAAATAGATTATAGTAGGCATCGTCAAATAGCACAAACGATAGTAAAATACAAGCTTCAATGTATGGGATTACATAGGTTTTATGTCATTAATATTATGCAAAATGAAAGGAATTTGAAGTAACGTACCTATAGAATTAGCGATATTTTTCGAAGTATTCAAAATTCGAAGCAATATACAAGGCTTTTAAATTATAGGACTTTCTGAAGATGACGATAATATTCGTCATCGGACTTATGTGATTACTACATAACCTTAGAAAATTCTGTCAGTAAATTGCATAAACATAAGTATTCATTAAACTTTCTGTAACTTCACAAGCCGTACAGACTACAGAGCCCTTGAAAGAAACTATTGGTCTATTCAGGTCGGAAAGACTTATTAGGGTCAATGGTTAGCCTAGATCGTTAGGACGAATTACTAAGACCTATTGAACTAAAACCACAATGATAGTGGAATAAATACATGATTTAATTATGAACATGCTAAAGCGGAGAAAAACGCAATTTTGTTCGATATTTTATTGTCATTTTAGGTACTTAATAAAAATTTGGTTCAAATTTTAAATGGTGTAACAAATTTTACGAATACATAAATTAAAAATACGTTTACAGCCATGTTTCTGTGTAGGAATTAAACCAAATTAATACTGAGACGGGCTTCGACCTGAAGCCTTATACATCGCGTTTTATTTTACATAGTGGCCTGTTGTGGAAATACTCTAAGCTGTGTCGTGGTTGGTAGATTTCTTTCTGTTTTTCTAATTATTCAACTTTCGTATTCGACTTCATTCGTTATATTTTAATAATGATTTCGAATAACTTGATAGACGAGATATAGATATTATAAATTTGTACTTACATGATTTACTAAAGATATGAAATAATTTTTTTAATGATTTGTAGCCAAATATCTGGTACCTAACAGTACATTACAGCATTTTTATAAAACTATCATTGCTTTTTAACCGACTTCAAAAAAAGGAGGAGGTTATCAATTCGGTCAGTATAACTTTTTTTTTTTTGAAATACGTTTTTATGCTAAGAAATCAATTTTTCTATTCATTTATATTTTTTGTTAAATAAAACAATTCATTCAAAGATCAAATCATAATAGTCCAATAAAACCTCTATAGTGAATTCACTCACCTTTCAAAAAACCCTAACGCGCCGGACGCATTGCCAGCGTATGCCACCCTTCCTTCAGCCAATAACACCAATTTATCGAACAGAGCCATCAACTCAGAAGACGGCTGATGTATCGTGCATATAACCGTCTTGCCTTGCATTGCACTCGCACGCAATAAGGTCATTAACTTCTGAGCTGATGAAGAGTCCAGGCCAGTGGTCGGCTCGTCGCAGAAAAGTAGTCCCGGATCAGTTAAAAGCTGTTAAAATATATAACGATTAAAGTTTAAAGAACTGCAACATATTATCGATCATATGTAGCTCCTATGGTTATTTGAATACCAGCTAAAAACATTCCGTAAAGTCTCCGGTCTAAATATTATTGACTTTGAATTGACGTAAAGATAAAATGGTTATAAGAACTCAATCACAATTTTATGTATGGCTTCCACAATCACGAGTTGAAATGTTAAATTAAAAAGCATAAAATGAATATAAATTCTTTATCCATCGAAAATAGCGTAGAACTGGGTTTCTAAAAATACATTCGATGTTAAAATGAATATAAATCAAGAAACTGCTTAAAAATCGACGAATAGAACTGAAATATTTACATTATCATCAAACATAACATATTAAATTAGATGAGCTTCTTTTATCATATTTAGCTAAGATATTTAGTATTTCAAAGATCACATTCAAGGGCTAGCAAATTTATAGAATTTTGATTTTTAATAGAATTTTGAAGTAAATGTATTCAAACGTTGATAGAACAACAAGATAAATTTAATTTGGGCATCAAAAGATTATTATCAGCATATTAGCCACAAAATGTTACGAGTTAGCTCGTGCAAAAGGCATTAAATAGAGATAACGAATCTATCGGCAATCATTTATATTCATAAGGAGTATTTTATGAATGAAACATGATTTTAAAGATAAAAATAGTATTTAAGTACATAATTACTTACAGCAAAGAAAATATCGCAATAAAACCCAAAAGATTGACGACCTCAGATTCGAATAATAAATATAATTGAATTTAAGTAATTGACAATTCATAATTTTCTAATTAATGTAGATAACAAAAATTCATCTGTTTTTTTTTATGTCAGAGCAAGCAAAGGGGCAGGTGGGCCGTCTGATGTTAAGTGGTCATCGCCGCCCATAAACACGTAACACTTGCAATGGTAGCGTTTGGTGTTTTTATGAGAAATATAAACATAGGGAAATCTTATCCACACGATAACTTGAAATTCTAGTGTGCTTATTACGAACATAAAGCTTATATTAGTAGTAACTATGTAATGTACGTTTCTGAAAATCAAACTCACCTCTGTAGCAAAAGCGAGTCTCTTTCTCTCTCCACCAGAGAGCGTTTTCCTCCCATCCAGCCCTCCTATACGAGTGTGTCTGGTTCCGTACAAAGAGAGCTGTCGGAGCAATTGATTCACTCTTCTTTTCCTGGCCAATGATGATGTTCTCCTATCCATGCGTAAGCGCGCCTGTTGAGGATACGTGAAATCGATATAATGAGGTGGGTTTCATGAATATGAGACCCATCTCATTGTTTTTAAATAAATAATAATTATGAGTTATATGAGAAAAGATAAAAGTTAAAAATGATAGGTTTCTTAGCAGTCAGATATGTTATTTCTTAATTATACCAATTTATTGGAAAACTATGTAGGCATCTAAACTGCCAATTGCCAATGTGCAGACAATACAACGAATGAACGTAGCTGTGTGAGATAAATTGCACCTGCAGTAGGTGTAGAAGGTGTAGAAATTAAGTATAGTAAAGTACATACTAGGTACTACTTATACTTAATTCCTAAAACAAACACGGTGATCCCTTTTCTTGAATGAAACGTTATGTAGTAATAGATATTTGGTAATTATTTGTCTCTATGCGAACATTATCACATACCTATACGTCACCTGGATTTAGTTTCCTAATAAGGTAACAAGCTTATCGGCGATTAGGCACAACGCCCACTTTAATTTGGGTCATTGACTGTTTTTGCCAAATTATTTCTAATTGAATATTATTGGTAACATGTAACATTTGATGGTTGACCGAAAACCGCCAAATACTGATTAAATTTTTTTTTCTTCTCTAAATTCAGATTTCACACCAGTCCATTTTTTTAATAAGTTATATACTTAAAAATATAATAATATGTAGTTAATAAGTAATAAGATGACTCTCTCAATCCGTAGTCAAAATAAAACAGCATTCACAGTCCAGTTCTTTATCTATGAAACAGCCTTTATGTCTGTAAACTTTATCTATTATGACATTATAATCATATATCTGAAAGATACTCTACGTCTACACTCATGACTTTAAGTTCATTAACCCTAAATGATTTAAACTTCTGTTTGTCTCAGGTAACAAGGATTTTCAAGCTTAGCAACTATGAAGAAACCTTCAAGAGAAGTTCTATAACACTTACCATAATAGTAAGATGTTCCATAACAGTAAGGTTCTCGACGAAGAGCTCATCTTGGTGCATATAACCGCTTTCCTGATGCATGAAATCTCCTACCGGCCGCCCATTCATTGCTATAGCTCCATCCACCACCGTACCAACTATATGTCAAAGTACGAATAAGCTTTAAAATCTTAAATGTTATTGAATATAAAAATTTGCTTTAAATAATAGCAATATCTGATAAAAGAATTATTTTCAAATAATATTACACTTCAGAGATATATTTTTGAGTACGTATAACTATTAAGGGCATGAAACTCATTGAAGAAATGTAATTGCAAACTGTATCATGAAGCTTGTTATTTAACTAAATTTCAGTTTTTCTAGGAATAAGTTACGATCATTGCTTTGGAATAGAGATAATTATTTACATTTCCATTTATTATTTATGGTTTTCATTACGTGTTCAAAAAATGTAACTTACTTGGACTCCTATGTGCTAAGGCTGTCATTAATGTAGTTTTACCGGCGCCACTGTAAAAACACTTATTTTTATTATTACGTATATTACTGTCCAGTAGTTTTTTCGACAATCTATACCAAATTCTTACCATTATTTTTCAAAAACAAACTGTAGAGAATTTTGAGGTATTAATTTAGTAGAATTTCTGGATACGATTTTATTAATACCTACAATAAAAATCTAAAGTATATGATCATATCAATGGTGCTAAATAATATTATACTTAATCATATTTATTATAGCTCATAATAAAATGGTTGATATTTTTGTTCCATAATTTATTAAGATTACCAAAGATTTGACTTCAATCTCATTATTGAAACCAACCAAAAATTTGAATGTTAAATATTATATTCAGATTTTTCTAATATCACATTTCCAGCATTAGAAATGGATTCGTGTTCAAATATATATTTTTTTAAGCTTACCTTGGTCCCATTAGTGCCACCAATGATCCAGGTTTTGCAATTCCATTTACTATTAACAAAAAAATATCATTTATTATTTCAAGTGTATAAAGGCATAAAGCTGCATTGTTCCTGACATAGGATAAGCCCTACTTAATGCTATAATTTTAAATTTCTTTAAATATCATGATATAGTAGTTGGCGTTGTGCAGAAAACACAGCAAACGTACAGTGTAGAAAATAATGTTTGCATTTTCTCTTGTATTTTTTACGAAATAAGTATGTTGTATTATATTTCTCATACGAAGCTGTAATATTAGGTATGTAATAATTGCAATTAATTTAATATTTTCAATGAAATTTATTGAGTATCACTTCATATTTGACCTTTTAATGTAACATATTGTAAATTATGGGTATTTAATGCAAATATAAGGTGAATCTTTGCAATAATGTTAAGGTATAATATTATGCATACATTTGCATACACTTGCAATGTATAATGTATGCAGTTACGACTTCAATTAATTATGAATGGCAGTAAAACAAACACGTTTAAATTAACTGCTATTAATTTATTTTTTATTAGACATTATTTACTACTTATGGGATATCCGTCTAATTATTTTTTTTTTCTAATGTTTTCAGAAAAAAACAACTGCTTGACAATCATGTAATAAAAGTCAAGATTTTGTTGAAAAACTTTATTTTAAAAGGTTCCTCATCTACTTTATTTAATTAATAATGTACCTACTAAGGCAAACTTCGAAATACTTTTTCAAGCAAAACATATTTAAGTACTTGAAAAATATATTGTGGCGATATAATTAAAGTAATGTTCTGATAAAAAATAAATATAATTTTATATGAAAAATGTATACTAATAATGTTAAATATAAAATAACTTACCACTATTGACTAATCTCTTCAGTTTTCCCTCCTTTAATTTGATATGTACAGTTAGATCCCTCCAGACCAGCGTGCAAGGCCTCGGCGCGGGAGATGTCCCCAAGAGTTCCTCAACCTCCGCGAATTCTAAAGGTTCATTATACTTTGGCTGCATGATTCCACTATCTACGTATATTATATCGGCGGGTTGCATTTCCTGTTAAAGAAAAATGCACTTTATAATCAATAAGGTCTTAAGATAAATTCAAAAACGTCTTTTTATCCGCTTTGTTCGAATTGTTTGTCGTTTTGATCTGACGTTTTCTGATTTACTTCTTAATTGATGCTGTTTTTTTAAGTTGTATGTGGAAGAATAATTTAACCGACTGTTAAACTTGACTGTGTTTGTTGTTATCCCGGATATATTTTATAATCTTATAAGACTACCTATAGAAAATTATTAAGATGAAAAGTCTTCCAGCCATGCATGACATAATATAAACATTAATTTAAGGGCCCTCAGCTCTACCCTGATATATGGAAGCAGTTACCAATCATAGATAATAGCCGGTTCATTGACACTTCAGGCAAATTTTAAAATCGATAACGAAATGCAAGTCTCAAAGTAAAAGATCCAGTTAAAACTACTTTGATAGCATTCTTCGCCGCAATTTGAAAATAATTTGTATCCTGCTGCGATTATTACTTTTGCCTAAATTACCTTTATGACACAAACTTCCGAAGATCATTATTTAAGCCCTAAATATAATTTTAGGGATACGATAAATATTTCATATTAAGTTTTTAATAACGCAGCATCCTGAAACCATAAACGCATTCCATATAAGTATGAAATATGATTTTAAAGTGAAACTTTTATTACATCGTCTCAAACTTTTTGGTCTGTGTAGCGCATTTCGCGTGACGGTCGGCTGCCGAGTAGGTATAAAGCAGTGTTCGGAACCGTACGATAATTATCGTACAAATACGATAATTTTGTGCCTAAGTTTCACTTTTACCGTGGTTTCATAAAACCACACAACATTTTTTGATTAGGTACTAATTAAGAAAATACCACGTAGCATCCTGAATTCATAAAATATACCTAAGTATGTCATATTACTATGGAAATACATATGTTTATGTTTTTGCTTCATTATTAAATGGGAATAAATTAATTTGTACAAAAAATGTGCAGCAATGAAGTTCGACTTATAATATGTTTGATGTGATGATTTGTGTATTTATATTATTTTCTTGGATAAAATACTTAAAACAAAAAAATTTTAGTTAAATCAGTAAATTAGAGAATGTGAAATGCATCTGTAATGGTCTCTCTTCCATTCGTATACAATTTCTGATAATGTTTTTAAACTGCTTTTGAGGTAGAAAAAAGTTCAAGAGAAGGGAATGAAGCCGACGGTTTTAATTGACAACAAAATTATAGCTAATTTCTTCGTAAAAGTTTAATTTAAAAATGCGTAAAATTTTGGCAATTAACCATGCACGTGCCTAGTTTTGACACGACAGTACCTAGTTTTAGACCGCAGCCTTACGTTACCCAGGCATATAGATAGCTTGCGACGATACTCAATGTCTGCGGTCAGTAACCTGATACTGTAACATGAATAAGTAGCATAAGGATCCTTGTGGCTCACTTCGTAAATATTTCATTAGTTCTAGTTTTAAGAAATTCATCGTTTTCCCAATAATGGTAAATCAATTCACGATTATTGAGAAAACGAAGACTCTACAAACAGGTTAAACTATTCTGTGCAACTAAACTGTCCAACTAATTTCGTATTTGCATTTATTCGTGGAAAGCTGAAAAAGAAGTGTTTTTCTACGTCACATGAAACTTCTATCATCCGTAGATTCATATTTTTTCTAGTTAGAAAGTTAAATTATTCCCGAGTAGTCAAGAGGCTTTGATTTTCTTTATTTTCTTTCTCCTCATACGCCAGGTCAACCTGGACGAAGTCGGGGTGAGTGTAATAATACATTATCCATTTGTCGCAGGCAAATTGTATAATCTCGCCGTTTACAAATGCTCGGCATTTTGTAAAATGCTGAGGATTTACTTTTTCCAAAATTCTACAAAAAGACGGTCGCGAGCCGACAGAGCCAGACTTCGCGGGGCTCCTATTTCTGTGTTGGTTGGTTTAAAAACACGAACCTACCTAACCCACCCCCTTATCCAAACGAAAAATTTCTGATTAAGAATTCTCGACATATTACAAAATGCCGAGCTTTTGTAAAGGGCGAAATAATACAATTTGCCTGCGACATAATTCATTATAATATATTCATTATAGGATATTTCCAATTTAATAAGTACTAGTTAAATAAATGAAGTATGTATTTCAAATGTAGATTGCATACAATATCATGAAACATCATCATTAACAATATCGCTTGTAGTATCGAATGCTATTATTATTTATTAATTAAGATAAAAGTACATAATAGCATGTAAAATTAGTACAATACTGTTTTATAAAGACACAAAACGATTGAAGATAATAATTATAAGATACCTTATGCGTTTGAACGAGGTATTGTTGTAATTTCATACTTCATGAAACAAAAAAGCATTCTATTTTTTATCTTACACACCAGGGACGATGAATTATGAGGTAAATTACTAAACTACATGAATTTTCGTTTTTCCCTCCATTGAGTAATAAATTTAAGTCATATTTGTAAATTCACATTTTAATTTATACGCATTTGCAGCCCTT
Source organism: Colias nastes (assembly GCA_907164665.1). Classification (NCBI taxonomy): domain Eukaryota; kingdom Metazoa; phylum Arthropoda; class Insecta; order Lepidoptera; family Pieridae; genus Colias; species Colias nastes. Next base: position 5,330 of record CAJQZM010006829.1, on the reverse strand, counting down.
TAAATAATGAAAAGATTTTTTTTTTTCATTTAGTACTAATTTTTTGTGTCTAAGCTTAGGTATCTATGGTTTATTTTATCCCTAGTGGCCGAATTGTTGTTTGAAAAATGAATTTATCTATTTTCAGACTACTTTCCTATTAGTTGCATGCACCACTTTTATTATTATGTTATACTTCACATGGCATAAAGCAAACTATACGATACTTTGTTAGCATGCAATTAGCAGGTAATTTATTTAATGATATCAAAATTATATTGGAATTCTGTAAAATGTGAAGCCAACCAGAAATAATAACCGAGCGTGACTGCACGTCGCGTCGGATAATTATTTTTTCAACACTTGATTGAATTGCTGTTTTTTTCATTATAGCATGATACTGGAAACTCCTTGGTACAGTGGTTAACTCGTGAGAGTAAAACCGAGAAGTCCTGGGATCGATTCCCGGTGGAGATGCAGAAAAAATCAACGTCTCGATCTGGCACAGAAGTTGATCATCTACTTGTCCCAAAAGAAAATCGATCAGTGAAACATGAATGGCGAATGCATAATGCATCTTACTCATCACGCGTCTACCCCACTTGGGGACACGGGACTTCACTTTTATGACAATACATATTATTTTCTATCTACATATTAGGTATATCTATTTTTATAGCGCTATTTTTGACACAATACCTGTATTTCTTCATTCCGGAAGGCGTGCCAAAATATTATAATGAATTTAAAACTATATTATTGACCATTTCCAATATGTATAATTTTTTAATTAGCTCAAATTCCGATGTGTTCCGAACGTCTTGACTGTTAAAAATATTGCAGCAATGTAATTATTTTTGTAATTTATTGAATGACATCTTACTTTAAAATTGTATAAAAGAAATTATTTTAAACATTTTAATGGTTTTCAAATTGAAATACACACTATAATTGATATTGGCTCATAAGAATTTCTTAATGATACTAGATAATAATATATTGTTTTATTTGTAGATTTATTGAGTCATGATTGATTAAATGACGAGTATTTTTTGTTTGTTATTAAGTTAATACCTAGTACAACGTGAAATCTATAAGTTGTAAAATGTTAATATATTTTATGTTTACATATTTACCTATGTTTTACACGATTTTATATTTGAAGTATTCTTATCTTTAGTTCTTGATTAATCTAATTAACATTTTTAACTAGTCGTTGATGAATTATATTCTACGAAAACAATTTGTTGAGTGACAATATAATTAACTAACACCCAGTAGTGCCGCAATTATGTCGTAGAATGATTTATAAATAAAAATTATAAAGAAAAAGTTCTTCTGGCATGTGCGTTGCGTGTTTATTTCAAATATTGCAATAAACATTCAAATGTAAAAAATATGGTTTATCTAGGTGTCGTTACTAGCATTAGCAAAGTACAGAATGAAACTACTTATAAAATGATTTAATATGCGTACATAACTAGTTTTTATTACAATACATTATCGGCATCGTTAGGTAAATTGATAACTCATAAAAACCGGCTTTAGAGTGCTACAGTTTAAAGAATTTCTATGAATCTTAGCCTACACATTTTTTACTGCGACCTAATTATAATAATAAAAAATAAAATAAAAAATTGCGCAACATTAAGAAATCTATCGGTAACCACCACCGTAACAATCGAAGCCTACACGCGACTCACGTGCATAAATTTGTTTGAATTATTAATGAAATACCCATCTCGTAAGATGTGAAATCTCTGTAAATCGTCTCTTATACATAGAACTCACGTGGCTATCCCCGGGGTCGGCGTTGGAGTTATCCGAAAATCCCGAAGAGTGTACCGAATGTTCATCGCTCATACTCATGTTGGACACACAGAACTAATTCATACACACTTTAACTAATCGGCACATTTTCCGGCGTCAAGTGACGAGGCTCGCTGGACCGTCGGCGGTTTAAACTAATGACTATAGGATACGCGTGGTGCCGTGCGTGCGTAGCGGCAGACAAGGACAGGCACTGTAGACAAAGACGGAGGAGCGATAACATCGAGATGTGTCGACGGTGGATGCCGTGGATGCTGCTAGGAGTACCAATTTCTTGGGTGCATGGGCTTTGCGCGCTTTCAAGATTGCGAGCTTTTGGCGCCGTAATCTGTGTCGAAATATCTCTTCTTACTTCTATTTACACTAAAAGTATGGAAAAAAATATTTTTGAATTGTTTCTAGTGATATTAGGGCTAGCTTAAATATAGGATATTTCTAACTAATTCAGTAATAAATATTGTAAATAGCTACACTTCACAAACTAAATAAAACGACAATACTATTAGGTAAATAGTTCGGTACTTTTCTAATAGGTACATAGTCATAATTTTTTAATGGTCCCCGACTTAAAATAACGAATTAAAATTTATAAGATTTAAAACTGAGCTTAAAAGCTTCGGTGTATTTTTCAGCGATGCCTGCCAGCGATACTGTAGAACTTAGTAATCTCCGTAGATTAAATAGAGCAAATATTGTTTGGATTATGTCGTAGAAATTATATTTTATAACAAGAAATATACCAATTAAATACTAAAAAAGAATTTCATAATCGTGTGTTTTTTTGTACACCCGTACCCATGAGATTTCCGATAAAAACCTATCCTATGTCCTTTCTCAGGTTTTTGGTTTTATGCTTTCATTTGTTTTCTATATTCTACTTTTTGCAGACGCAGGTGTAAAACAGCGAATTTTATGTTTTTGTAATTTTAATTGTAAATACATCTTCTCTATATTTATATAAAATTCTCTAACTTAGTCACAATGTTAGTTATAGTTACCATACTCCGCCGAATCGGCTAGACCGATTCTCCTGAAATTTTGTGTGCATATATTGGGTAGATCTAAAGAAGTGCCTATTACTATAGGTAGGCTAAAATCTATTTTTCATATCCCTAAGCGGTAAGAGTAAGGCAAAACAACGTTTGCCGGGACAGCTAGTAATAATTTAAATGCTCAGCTTTCATATATTTAATAGGCAACATGTGCAATTTAAATTGGAACATATTGATTTATTTTTTTGTTTGCAAACTTTTTTAGTCAGCAGTAAAAGTTAAACTATTATGAATGAATGAAATGAATGGAAAATACTTTATTGCATTGAAAATACATAAATACATATAACAAAGACAAGACTACAGAAACAACAAAGGGCGGCATTATCGCTAGGTAGCGATCTCTGCCAGGCAACGCAACAATCAGAGGAAATATAACAATATGAGGGTGAGCAACAATAAGGCAATACTAGTTACACATTGATAAAATGTACAAATTAAACATATACAAAGCAAACATAGTATTATTTATTATATCTACATACAGATATTGTACAAAAAGTTTAAATTCCCTTAAAACAGCATCAAGCTATAATAACATTACGAATAGGTATACATTATAATATTTTAATTTTAACAAATTCAATATGAAATAAATTTTAATAAAAAACTCAGATAAGAAATAATTTAAATTTACAATAAGAACCTGAAATTGTATTAATGCCTTATTTAAAGCGATATAATATTCAATCATGTTTTAAAATAAAAAAAAATTAATTTATTTTATTTGGATTATATTTCTTGTATGCAAATGGACATAAGAGGAAAAATTTTATGTCACTGAACCCAAAGTAATATGCCTAACGTGTACAGTACCAAATTTTCCACTGAAAATAATAAAAATGTTAAATTCATGAGACTAGGTACACTAATTACTAATTTATTAATTAAATACTTTATTGCACAAAAATAAGAAATACAGAAAGAACATAAGAAAAAGAACACGTACAAATGGCGGTGTTATCACAGTATTACCATATTTCCAATATTGTAATACTGTGGTGTTATCTTATAGGTAGCGATCTCTTCCAGACTACTATAAATTAACGAATTTAAAACCGCATAAATTCATTATGAACCATACATATTAGGAAAGATAAATATAGAGTGACTTGAATGAAATACGTAATATTCCTCATCAATGATATTACGTGATATTACTATAACTTATATTACATTATCACAAATTTACACATAGTACTAAATCTCTACAGTTCTAAATATCTATAGTTAGTTCTTTTTGTATCCTAACATACCCCTTAGCAACTAGCTGGCTATAACAATTTGTTCGGAATAAAGCCAAGTGACAATAGCTTTATTGGGCTTCATGCATTCAATGTATCATTTTATCGTCGTCACTTCTAATTTATATCTTATTTCGTATAATATAGAGTTCATATGTGCTTATATCAAACGACGAGTTATTTGATACGTTTGTATAGTGGGTCAGCGGCTTCTAAGCTATGATAGTTACAAGTCCCCCAAAATAAGGGACACCGCATTTGGCTGGTTCTGAACATGATATTGGTATAAACAGACCCTTCCTCGTTCGATGAAGCTTTGGAACGATTTAGCATCTGCGGTGTTCCCAAACAAAACATTGTGGTCTTCAAGAAAAGAACCTATGTGTCCAGAAATTACCGGCAAAATACCACGCCAGTTACTTGTAATCGTGGTTGGTAGTTATCTCTACACATCAGGCAGTAGGTACCTACCTGGTCCGCTGCGTGTCAAGTCAAAAAAATATAATGTACAAATTTCTAACAGTTATTCTAAGGATTATTTTCCGGCATGTGAATAGGGTCAGTTGTATCTTGTATCATTCTGTGACCACAAATTTAATTTTAAACTAGATTTCTAAATGCAAAGGTTTTTGATACGCAATCAACTCAATAGCATTAGGTAAGTAAATATGAAAAATTGGCAAAGGTTTTTTTTTTATATTATGTTCCAGAGATTATAATAATATGTACAATATTAATCCTATAAATACGTACTTGAGACATTCCTTCCAATTTCCATATTTTTATCTTCCAAGGGAGAATAAATAAAACAACATAATAAGATACCTACCACAGCATATTTATTTGCAGGTATATTGTATGAAAAAATTTAATCAAATATCAAATATTGTGTAGTAAAATGTGTCGTAAACCCACGCCCACTTGTCTCAGTAAAATTATAATCTAATCACAGTTCACATATTGCCCAGTTCATTAAGGAAATAATACTTCTGTCACATACGTTAAGATAAATAATTTCATCATCATCCGCCCATTTAATTTACACTATACGCACAAAAACCTCGATTGGGTGGGAGATCGTCCTTCACCGATCTGATAACCAGATGAGACGTATTTATTATTAAATATTTTTTATTAACAAATATGCCTATAATTGCTTGCCTATCGAAAAGTGGTCATGGCTATTTTTAATTAAATTAACTTTTATCGATTTTTTTTCATCACC
>CAJQZM010006828.1:0-12606 GCA_907164665.1 Colias nastes | reverse complement strand
GTACAGAATTGGCCTCTCTACAGATTTATTATAAGTATAGATAATAGCGCCATAACTATTTCGTAATAGTATAGATATCGTACAAGTTCAAATTTCATTTATATTCCTTGATTTGTAAAGGATCTCATAACCCATCGCTTATGCGTGTCGCAAATAACAATACCATAGGAGTTTTATACGAAGGACCATACGACAACCAGTTATATTTTTACGAACACTCAAAAATTCGCTGTCCAAACATAAATGACCATCGGCTTTACTATTGACACTCGCCAATAAAAGCGTCGTCATAAAGCAGTCCCTTGCCCCGAATAAACCACAATTCCGACCGCATGATGATACTTTAACATGCATGAAGTCAGTTTTATTTAAGGTTCCGCTGAAATATTTAGTTTATAGACAGGGAACTCGGAATCGCAACTGTATTGACGATTCATCTAGGATACGTTTTTCAAGAGGGGTTTAATAATAAACGAATCGAGGTGTGTTTGGGCGCGATTTATGAAGGGTAGCCGGGATTTTAATCTTGTGAAACGACCATAACAAGACGTATGGGCAAATTACAGAATCCGTTATGAGGCTATGTGAACGATTTAATGCGTACGTGAATTTTAAGTGGGCTGTATAAATATTTTATTCGCTTGCCTGAAGTCTGTTTGCGGTACAAGTTAGATTTATTTGGTTCAATGTTTAAATTAATTGAAAGCTACTTTCACGTTTGTGTTGAATAATAAATAGCGTTAAGTATATATTAATTTCAGAGTGATTTCTTTTAACGTTTAAGTAAAAAATATGGCATTAAGACTAGCTTTTTCATGAATCATGGATAAATTATATACGGGCACCTAATGAATGTGCCATGTCTGAATCTAGGTCTTCCTATGATAAGTACCCTGTCAATGAGTTACAGAATAATATATAATATATTTTCTGACAATTTAAAATTTTAAACGTCAAATGTGATCGGCTATATTTACGCAAATGCTAATTAGAACAACACTGCAGTCCAATTAAATCTTACTAGAAAAAAAAAATTATAGAAATGATACAGTATAATTCCCATACAGGTTTAAATTAAATGGCAAATATAATATTGAAAGTTCCCTACACAGTTCCCGCGTATAATCGTAAATATTCTTGATTGGCTTAACACGCTTTATTTATATTATTGTTTCTTTTATACCCAGTAAAATTGTAGTTTATAGTGTCATGAAAGTAAGAACATTAAGGTTTCAACGGATCAGGTTGCGTCGAATTAAAATCTGTATTACTGGGCGGTGAAATAGAGTCGCACCTTTTATTGAAAAACATCGGATTCGTTAAACAATAGTAATAAGATATGTCAACTGGTAACATCGATAAATCAATGCCATATAAAGATATATTATGTATTTCGATATTTTAACTCATAAACGTTTTGAAGGATAACATTTTATTAGATTTCTGATATGGTGATGGTGACATCGTTTTCTCAAGTTGTTTTATGATGGTGTTGATGAAATATGATATTAAGTGAAAGGTTCTCTGATCTGTCGATGTAAAAATATTTGATAATTTTTGGAAAATAGTCATATATTTAAAAAAAAAATGTACAGCAAGATAAATCGACAAGGAAAATTTAAATATTTTATATTGATTTTTAGGCATAATTACTATTCTTTACCTTTGTAACTTTAAAAAAAAGTACTAGGAGAGCAGCGCGCAAAGAGTTGAAGTGATCACATTTCGACAAACAGCCGAGGGTCTTACGCGGATTCCTCATGTGGCAAGTACTAATAGGTCTCATTTGCTCCTCCTCGCGGTTATAAAGCCCTGGTACTTTGGTGTCAGTTGATGTTACATAGATACGACCTTTGTATTTTTTATCAATACCTTCACATAAGTGGTACAAAAAACTAAGACTACTTCATACCTTAGTCATATTAATTAAATGTATGATTTATATTTTTTTGCACAGAAAACTATTATTAAATATCACTCTAAATACATTCTAAAACCAGGAGAGCCTCTGTCGTACATAATATATTTATTTATTTGAAATGGAAACGTTTTTGCATTTATTATTATAAAGAAACAAAACGAACGTATTGTAAGATTTTCTAAGTCCTAAAGCCAGGCAGGTCTACAATACAACAACGGGCCAATAGTCGTGTCGTGATTCGTTTAATTAACTTTGAACCCCGGCGCCTATCGCGATGCCGCGTTCACGTGCGAATTTGAATAAAACTATGTCTATCCCACTCACTATTTGTTCTAACTTTGTTATGGGACAATTTAGATAGAGCTGTTACCGGCGTTGTTGGTTTTGCGTAATGGAACACGAAAATACGTGGAGTTTCCTCAATTAATGTTCGTTTTGTATTATCTGAATAATTTAAATTAAATATCAGCAAGATATCAGCAATATATTTTGTAATGAAAATGTAAATAAAAGAACTGCCAATTTTTTTCGAAAAACATATATCACTTATTTTTCATAATTCCCCATGAAGCCTTATAAAAAAGTCGTATAATTATTCGACTTTTTTATTGGAGTAATTAGTCCAACATTTCTTTTCGTATCTCAAGTTATTTGTATTAGGTACTTCAAGTGATTGTATAAGTTATTAGTAAAAAGTCAAGAAATATAATGACGCTTCGTCCCTGTGTGAGGCAGATGCTTTTCACATCTGTTTCATTTACTTATACATTTTCTTTGCAGTGATCAGCTTCTTGTACGTTGTTAAATGATTTTAATAGGATTAAAAAAAACAAGACCAGTGAGATGAAAACTTTTTGGCTATTACTCGCGAAATTAAACTGAACTAAACGTTCAATATTAATACATTAATATCTACATGAAGGTAAGAAAGATTACCAAATCATTTTGTATAAATTCAAAACAAAGAAAGACTGTCTAGATAGACATGAAATATATAAAATATACAATATAAATAAACCAGATTACGGACAGGATTGTAAATTCGTTTAAAAATAAAAATATTGATTTATGATGACATCGATATCAGCAGGTTGATACGAGTTTATTAACTTATCCATATTCTGGAATATTATTAAAGTGCCTGTTGTATGCTTTATTTATTATTTGCATCTTATCCCGTATTTAGTTAAGATTTTAGATTCAATATCATATCTAAATAATACTTTTTTTTAAATATATGTAAACCTATTTAAAATAGCAAAACAATTACCGAAGCTAAACAGCAATTTCTAGCCATCACAGATCGAATCTCAGTCTATACTTGTGTAAATACTAATAAAAGAACATTATAATTTCCGATAGCATCTCGGTCTCAATATTTGGATGTAAGCTTAAACATTGTCCACCGACGCATTGCCTACGCGCAGGTCACGCCTTCCACCAATATCCAATAGGGTTGTCAAATGTTTGACCATATATAGCAATTACGTCACTTACACCTTTCTGGTAGGCAACACACAATCTATTTTGATCGTCAATGGGCGACGCAATATGCTTACCACCAGGCAGTGCGTCTAGGTCTGCTCGTTTGCCTCCATAAAACATAAAAAAACTCCTTAAAATTAAGTCAGCTCATAGTCAGATTGATTGAGGCGTGTTTTTCAATGGATGTGTTAAGAAATTAATGACATTTCTATGAAATTAATATCGTTTTGCAACAGTTTGAATTTCGTTTCTTAGCCAATAGATAAAAAGGGTCATTAATAAATAATAATAAACTATTTTAATAAATTCATGATTCGTGTTAATTTTTCTAGGCCCTATTGGAATTGTTTCATTTATGCAAATTTAAAATTTCTTCGATCAGTTGATAACCCTAATCATACACATTGTGTTTATAGACAATCTATCGCCTATCTTGATCTTAAGAATGTTTAAGCAGATGCCAATCTCAGGCTATCGATCGAGCTTTTATTTTTTCGAGATATTTATAGAAAAATTCAGATTTATCGATTAGATATTTCGCGCTATTGTTCATTCAAGACGTTTAAATATATCGTCGGAATTCAGTAGTTGTTTTATTGTTATTTGCATTTAAATTATTTTTATATATATATAAAATCTTGCTACGAAAAGAAATATTTTGCAAAAGAGGAAGTCGCAAATATAAGAACGTATATCGACAGTATCGTATATCTTTAAGGAATGTGTAGGTAATTGTAGAATTTCATTTGGTGCTTATTAAAAGTAAGCAATTCGTTCGAACGATAAAAACGTTCAGTTGAAGCTTTTTTCGACAATGATTTATCATTAACTAAGATCATTTGCTAAGTAAAAAGTGACGCACATATTTGGGTAGTTGCATCATGTCAGACAATTTTTTAGTCCGTCTCACTTACCGCTGCGTACTGAAAACACAATGACCATCCGAATTTAACATCAAAAAACTTAAATTATTGTTCGAGTTATTTCGTATTCGTCTCATGCGCAAAAAGGGCTACCAATTATGCGCAAATGCGGCGTTCACTTAAAGGCGAACATTGACTTTTGCTTTTGTTTAAATATGGAAGACATAAAAATGGTACCGAATAGCGCCAAAAAATATAAGAAGCCCCTCGCGGAAATGTGAGAAAAACTTCCCGGCACTCGTGACGGTTTATTTGATATTTCTATATTCCCGTTTGTCCCTAACATCAAACGACTCTACTCCATACGTCATTGTGTCGAACGAACCCAATGCATTATACATTGTTTCCATTACACTACGAAATTTAACATAAACTCGATGTTAACGTTTCTTTCATGAATAAAATTCAATTTTTTCGATCGAAAGCAAGTTGGCAGAGCGGTGTCGTGATGGGCCCGCTTTTTATTCCACTCGAGTTATGGTAGATATATGTTGATTATTGAGTTATTTATAGTAATAATCCACTTTATGATAGTCAATAAATTGTAACAAGTAAAACCACTATACTTACACCATTGTTCTGTAAGGCAATCTGTCAAAAAACAATATTGATTACAGTACTGAAACGTTATTTCAGCTTAAAACATGAATACATTTAAAATTTGTAATGATCAATGCAATAAAAAGCAATCATAATAATTACAATAAAACATCGATTGTTTTTACATTCTCACATTAATTTAGAATGTGCTCATACATTTGAATTGTAACGGCGTAATTCAGAATACAAAATCGAATACTTACAATATACATTTATTTTTATATTACTTAGCTCTAAATCAATCTGCTTTACATTTAATATCCCAAATAGTAATCTCATCTTAAATCATATGAATACAACATAGAGCGATTAATAATAACATTTTCAATAAAACATGAGAATCGCTGTATTGATAGAGATTAGCTTATTTTAAATTTATAACAAAAGTATCACAGAATATAATCTACGTATACGATAGTATTATCTCTTACATATCACATATTTATAAACATAATTCAAATTCTATTACATTTCACGTCTGAACGATTACCATAATACATGTTTAGTGGAAATACTTAAATAACTGATAGTTCGAGACGGTCGGACCACCGGCATTGCTATATGCAACTTGTAATTATAAAAGACTTGAGGGTTCCAATATATACATAGTTATTGAATTGCCTATAATAAATTGCGTACACGTGATTATAGCTTTCTGATATATCAATTTGATAGTTTCCATTTCCTCAGGTTATTGATCGATTTTGTGAGTATCACTGAGATCTCAACACGTGATATGAGTTATGAATAGGCATTGTCTGTACAGGAGTCAGCCGATTTGAAAGTGGCTAGAAAGTCGGGTATTAGGCCTTAAGCATACGCGGATATGCGGTTAAAATAATGTTTACTCAAATAAAGCTTTTTACAAACTTATACATTTAGTGTTTCAATAGAGTCATTTTTTCTTACATGTCAATCATCAGGATATTTTTAATTAAATCAGTTGAAGACAATGGTCCTTAAAATGTCAATTAACTGTCTAAACATCAGTCGATCAAGATCGTAAGTGATTGTTGTTACTAATTATATGCGAAATTGTTAAGTAGAATTATATAAAAGTAGATGCTAATAATATGGTAAATATTTAATATCGATTTTCTGAGAGGTTGTGGTAATTGATAGCTTCGCGAGGTAATTACATGTATGACTCTATCTTTTAAAAATATTCACATAATACATCGATAGCGATAACTATATTATTTAATGATTAATATAACTATCTTATTTATTCTTAGAGTCATGATAAATTAGTTCGAATAATTAGTAAGTAGGTACTTAATAAACAATTATTATATTCAGAATACATAAAATTATGGAAAATTAAACTTGAAGTGAACACAGGTGCTCAAAACGTATCTCTGTATGTGATGGTCCTTAGTATACATTGTCAAAGGAAGAGCTTAGGTTATTGTTCAAGTTCGTACTATCTATCCAACGTGATCGCGACCATACTGCAATTTAGTCCGCCCTCTATTTGATAGTCTTATTTTGCTATTCGATAATATAAAATTGAGGCCTTATTGTAATGTTTCTCAAATTACAATAGCCTTTTTTGTTTGCTCTCTGTTCTCATGAATTTTAAACGAGTTGAGGAATTTGATGCTGTTTGCGTTCACTTTTTATAAGGTACAAGTTTATTTGTTTCGTTATAGAAATTTCTTGGGGTATTAAACATTCATGCGCTTTGCTTGTCTGTTATTATGAGATAGATTCATCTGTTTTGGAACAAAGGAAGAGATCGATTGTTTTGAAGCCTTAAACTGTATTTCAGGAAAATTTGCATAATATGTTGTAAGTATAAAAAATTAGTGAAGACACTTCGGCTTTATTTTACAAAATAGAGTTTGAATGTTATGCGTATTGTATACAGGCACATTAGCTCTAAGAAGAATTATCTCAGTTATTATTGGCGTCTGCCAGATCCTGGTTCCCAAACATTAAAAAAATGTATCTTTTAACAATGCGCTATTGCAAAAGGTATTTATTTAGTTAGTCACCAATCGTGTTGCTCGATTCGATAAAAATCAGATCAAAGATATCTTGTTCATATACCGCTACGCCATTTGTGGTACTGTCACATTGACTGACGAGCGATCAACGTAATCGGTTTACAGCTTATCAATTGTTATTGTACTACCAGTTATTAATGTTCCATACGATGTGAGGCGTCACGAATATATTATGCACGGTGCGCTTCGTTAGATGTACCGACAATTATTATGATTATTTATAATGTTTTGGATTGGGCACGCGCTTGGAGGCCCGCGTTTTCACTTGAAGAAAACAATTGATAATATTAAAGCTTAATAAATATGGTTTAAGGAAAATATATTATGAGGAGTAAATTAATTAAGTTTGTTTAAATGATGTTACGTAATATCTATAACAAAGTATAATTATGAATAATAAAAAATAAATTCACATTCCCTAGCAGTATGTATTATAAATTAAAATGATAATAATATACAAAAACTTTATTCTTAGATAATGAGCCCACATTGACATTATAATATTAATGAGGTCGCATAATTGATTATAAAACTATGTTTTAATCTACGTCCCATCTAAATATAAAGATATAGAGAACATTGGCCGTGATAAGTTATGAATGTAAATACTGCAAACAGACGCATAATTCTATAAGCAATAATAGAACAAATGTCTATAGTATTACGTGTTACTTTCGTGCAACAGGATAAATTAAGTGAATATTTGCGGTGGCGGTCAAGAATTCTTGTTTGATCGATGAGCTTTATTATAAGCGTCGATTTCTTTGATTAGAGGAAATATTAATATTATGATGGCAGTATTTCATACGTGTTTTCGATAGTAAATTTAATTTACGTTCTTTCGAAGCGATATCTTTTTTATGATCGAAATAATTTTAACTATGATGGTAGTGTTGTTACACCCCCATTTGATTGTGATATACGACAGTTTTCAGTGTTTGTGATAGGAAAGTCCTTAGGGAAAGTCATTTATAATTTTAGTGATTTATAGGCGATATTATTCGATTGTATAAAAAAAGTTCCTATTTTCTCCCTTAGAAGATTGGTGTTAGAAAAAATTTTGTTGGTTGAATTTTTAGTAAGAGAAAAGAAGATCACGAAGAGCAATGTTCGGATATGAATAAATACGTGGTACAGCATGTGGTGTTATAAAAGTCTACTTATGATTGTAGGTTGTTGTGGAATCAAAAAATAATGTGGAAAATGAACAGTGAAATAAATAAACTTTTATTATTTCACATTTCATGTAGTTTCATCATATCATTTATATTATATTTGAAAAAGATAATCTAATAAGAGTTCTTAAAGGTAATTTTCTAATAAGAACTAGGTAATAAACGGACAAAAAGTGTAACTGGATAAAAATAAACTACGACTTTAGTGCTGTCTTATTGTAAAGAATAGGAAGCAACCAATTCTTACTTTAAAGCGCATTATGATACAGAAGCAAGCTGACAATTCCATTAATTGCTTCTCAATTTAATATCACATTGCATTGCATTGCACGGTATCTCAGTTATCTTATTTGCGTACGCAACCCGGTGCGTGGAAGACACGCGATTTCCAATTGAAGATTTCAGATTGTTCCCGCATGAGGCCCATTGAAATCCACGCTCAGGGTATCATTAACCGCTTACTGGATAGCTGGATACTTGGATAGCACCGTCATGCCCCGCTCGTACGAAATTATCTCAACATCTCCCCATTGTTGTCGAATTTTAAAACAAATTTCCTGTGCAACGGGGGGTCGCGTTTTTCTCCTTGCCAAATTGGATAAGCACCGTAATTACGCGTTTAATTTCGCTGCCCGATGCTTTGTGGATATTTCGAATTGGCGGAATCTCCATGCAGTTTACAAGGCGGAACGTTTAAGAAATTAAACATTTGCATTTTTATTGTTTTAACTCGTAACTGAAGCAATTTTGCTGTCTAGTAAAATTGCAGCTCGGAGTGACCATTTTGTGTGTTTAATGAGGCTTTTGCTTTGTTATTAGAAGTTTCCAGTTTTTGTCATGAACTGCTATTAAATCTCTATGTTTAAAACCTTAATAATATGTAATTGAAAATATGTTGACCTCTTAATTAGCTACAATGCATTCAGAACGATTTCATTATCGTGCAACATTTCAGAGATACTAGAATAATGAATGTGACAACGATTTAAATTTATAGAAAAAAGCTCATTATAAAGGAATACTAATACATGTGTCATCTAGTTATGTTTAGCATACAATATCTAGCTTACCTTATTACCATTTAGCTAAGTATAATAACTATCCGACAACGCAAGGGATTTATTTATTTGATGATTGCTAGTTCAATCGAAATTTCAAGATCCCTACAAACGAAACAATCTACACTATCATGTAACCGAGTACCTAGTGCTCGGGAAAAAGTTTTTGTGGCGTGAAATTTTGATAGTATGAAAGTGTTCGCTTACGTAGTCTGTCATGGCGGTTGCGAGTTAACAAATAATGTTAGATTTCCCCGGGGAACATGAGATTCATTGTTCACAGCGAATATGTATGGCTCAATACAGCTTTATTTATTTATGATGTTGTTTTAGGCACGTTTTACTATTTAGCTCTGTTAAACAAGGAAGGAAGATGGAAAAATATTTGGTATTGGTTCTGTTTCCTGAAAGGTACCGTTGTTAATTATTGCTGTAATATATGTGGCTATAAACTACATAGTTATAATCTCGATTCATCATTATATCTGTATTATTTTTAGAAATTGTTTAACAATGATATGCATTTCCAAATGTTTGCATTTATTTTATTTTGATACTATCTACTACTACGAATTAGCATAATGTCTTAAATTTGTATCTGCACCCTCTTCTGGGGACTCTAAGAATAATGCTTTGTATTAATTCAGAATAGTCTATCGCAGTATAACCCGAACATAAACGTTTAAAACAAGATAATATTAGGACTAATAAGATACAAACGAATCCAAACTTTCCTACTAGAAGTATTACTCCTATTAAAATCGATTTGCTCTATAAGTTTCAGAGCAAGCAGTAGTTAATAAACATAAGATAATATCAGAACGATGGTATCAACAGAGTGGCAAGGCGTGTTAGTCTCCACAACGACAGATTAAGACTGATGCGCTAGGTCGTGATGAATAATAACATCTTCGAGAACATTTACCTCAGATTTCAGATTATGGACCAATTAGAGATGATGATAAATGTAATTTATATTGGTGAGAGCTGATGATGATCTTAATAATGGATGGGGTTTTAATATTTGTTTATAATTTATGGGCGTTATCTTTATTTTGATGCAAGTGGCTATTTTTAATTTTATATTTACTTGCATGCATTTTCTAACTTTGTTACTAAACAACATTATGTATGAACTAATAAGATTTTCGATTGATGGTATCGTATCAATGGATTTAACTAGTGAAATATCTTGTAATATTGTTTGTCATTGGTAATTGTTTAAGTATTAAAAACTATTGTATTCAATATTTTATAATTATATCAGATTTTAGTACGTTCCAGAATAATACATTTCCCATCAAGAAATATCAAAATGCAATGTCCAAAATCATCTCTTCATTTTTGCGCAACCCTTTTTAACACCCACTTTTCAAATTTCATCATTCAAATGAAGCTGTAAAGATTAAAACCTTGTTACATCTGACGTGTCATTTGAACTCCGTCCACCTTGCACTTCACACTCAATCATACCAAGCAAATCCAGCTGAGTTATAATAAGTTTCTGTCAAAATACTTGTTACTTAGATACCCATATAACACCCCGCATTTACTTTTGACAGATGACTTGTCAGGGGAAAATTGGATTTTGCAAATAAATATGTATCAATTTTATAATTTTGTTGCGCAGCGAAATGGGCTTTATCCGAAGGCAGGATGATATAAATTTCGGGATAAGGGTTTTGTAACGTACAGTCCGCACAAAGTTTTGTTTTTATTGCGTGTTCATTGAAATCGTGTTACGTTTTTAAGAGAAAATTAAAATTTGTTTGATTCAGTTACATATTCTGCTACCATATAAAATTAGTTAATTAAATTTCAAAGCATGTTTGCAAATAGACTATGTTTCCAATAAGAATAATTTGGTCATTCCTGGACAGTATTTTTATTTTTCTTATTTATCTTACGATATCTTAATTTCTTCAAGCATTAAGCGTAAAGATTATCTTAAAGGATAGCAGCTGTAAATTCCCTTTATTTGCTTAAGGCTGAGTGACGTAGCAATTGGCGGGAAATGCGAATGCGAACGCAAGTAAAGTTGATGAGGTTTTTAAATTGAAATGTTATACGGAGTAATGCGTTGTTTTTCAACATGTCTGGGAAGATAATTGTGTGTTTGATGTGTTAACTAAAATAAATTTCAAAGAGAAAAGGTATTAATTCGTAGCTGAAGAATCGGTGTGATAGTTTCTTCATCTATGCTATTTAAAGTAGTCAAATGAAACTAATAAATAAATTGTAATAATCTGGTGAACAACATTATTGTTATGTGCAGTATGCCAGCAGTACGCATTGCAACTCTGAAAAAAATTACGCTTTTTAATAAATATATTAAAATGCGTAAATTTCAATCAAAATGTATAAAATAATGGAATAATCACGAATATGCAATTATCACAAGAAAATTCTTGAACGATGATACAATTTTTGAATCCAAATCACCACATCGATATTCCAAAAAAAAATCACACGTCACATTTGACGTCTCACGTCACGTCACGGGATTATCAGCTGATTGACGGGGTGCACATCGGGGTGCCCGAATATACAATAGCCGGCCAATTATGGACATGTTCAATGGATTGATAACCAGTATGGAAGTTCAAATTTTATGCGGGATTCCTGTGGGTTATAATTATAAATTAAAATAAGAGTAGCGGTAGAATCCTCATATAAATAAAAATAATTATCTATATAGGTCACAAGATAAAAATCATACATAACGTAACGTTTCAGAAGATATCGCTTTAGTACTAGCCTAAGATCGTCTTATTATAGGTACTAAAATTATAGAAAGTAGGTTCACTATAAAGAAAATTATAGTAGAGTAGGCTCTACTATAATTTTCTCTTATGAACAAACAAACAAAGTACAAACCTTCTTCAATTAAGTCAGACGTTCAAAAGGACTAGGTAATGAAATAAAAATGCATTGTTTTTATGTATTGTAATTATAAGAATCACTGCGGAAAACCTAACCGTGCACTACACCAGATTACGATCTATATTATATCGATATTACTTGGATCAGTGACAAACTTGGATATACGCAATTTGTCTCTAGAGGCCGTGTCTTTAGCGCAATAAATTGATTGTTAGCACAGCGGGACGCCCAACTTCATATTAATATACCCACTATCCGATATAGCTCAAATGGTCGTTTAGATCACACGATATCGTACAGATCATATTACTAATGGCTTATTTAGGCTAATAGAAAACTGCTTAAATATGGAAATAGTTTAATTAATGTCAATGATTATTATTTATTGGATCTATATGGTTCATATTTGGTTATTATATTGCGTCAAATAGTTTATAATTGATTATAAGGTTCATACATTATGATTATAGGTATGTTTGTATTTATGAGACGACTTTTTAAATATAAACAGTACTAGACTGAAGATTAACTAACTCGTTGATAAGATTTACT
>CAJQZM010006826.1:0-18088 GCA_907164665.1 Colias nastes | reverse complement strand
TGGTTCATTTGACCCATATTTTTTTCCTATGCGGGCTTGTAGTCTATAAGTTCATAGGCCGATGATACGAATCATACACTAATAGAGATATTAAACGCTACCTAGTAAACAGAAAGTCTCCAGTCTTTTACCAATAAAATTTGTCTAAGATTTATCACCAACACACAAATAGAAAGCAGCCGGGAACATGTAAATTTACAACCACTATATCGCCAATTTCTACACTATGTAAGCGTGAATCTAACCATGCCCAAACAACCTGTCACGATAACTTTAACAACGCATTCACTATTTGTATTAGCGCTTAGATATATTCTTCAATTGCATTTACTACATACAAAGCAATTATACAGAAATATATTTTTAAAATTATTGGTATAAAAGACAGTAAATTTCTCACATATAAAAAGCTAGCACCAATACCTTTATCTCCTAGATTAAAAGTACGGATTTGAAGATTGAAAGGCAATTTTTGTTTCCTTTAGGTGGCTGCTTTCAAAACTGAAGAACGCTTTCCACCTTTCTTGCTTTCATATACTTAATCATGTTAACCAACTGCAATGATTGCATGGGAGTTGAGACTCATCAAAACGAATGAATAAACTTGAGCTGAAATGTAACTGTAAGTTATAATAATTATTACTACTGTAAATTTCTACTGTCCTCCTCTAGGCTGTATTATAAAAATTATTCTGAGACAAAAATACGTGCAAACTTTCAAACTGCGTCGACAAATTATTTAGATTGACTGTAGATAGACTGTAAAAATTATAAACGTATCATCACACAGTTTCTTTTCTTGTTAAAAGAAAGGCAAGAAAAATAAGAAAGCTGCTTTAAAAGCGCTATGATTAAGGAAAATTGGCATTCAAATATAAATTGAATATTTGTTTTCCTCTTCACAGAAAATATAAAAATATATATTAGATTTTAACTCATTATGTGAACGCGGTATAATTAGATTCGTTGATTACATATTTCTGCGTAGCTTTATTTAAGCCCGGCCATAGCCCGGCCTTTTTTAGATTTAATTTGGACATTACAAGTGGGAAGGTCATTGCCGGAAAAGTGAGGGATCTATTTGAACCGGTTGCTATGTAAGTATGTATGTATGAACGGCATCGAGGAGGGGCTAGATCAAGCAGAAGTGTCGTTAAGTGCTGGGTCGTACCGTCTCTGACAATTACCGCTACGAGCCCATAATGACCCAAAGAGACCCTTATTAAAACTTACTCCGAGTTGAACCAAAGTTTAAAGTAACTATGCATATTAATTGTTACTTCGATACTGTAATTTGCGATCGTAATGGCTTTTGTCATTTGTGTTTACGGATAATCGCGCGTAAATATTTTGATCACGATCCTTTCGGAACTAGTTAATCACTGTACCTGAGGAATTGTATTAGTATTTCGTTTTGGCTTTTACAGAAGGTAAATGTTATTAGGAATTAAATAAAACATATTCTCAAATAGATTATTTTCTGAGCTCTCAGCCTCATAGGAGGCCTGTATCTCTGCAGAGGAAACATATATAGGCTAATGATGATTATGAAGCAATGACTTAATTATCTCATTATTTAAAAAAAATTCACCACCATAAAGCGGTCATTCTTAGATAAAGCGCCACAAAAAATTCATTTATTCCATAAACGAGAACAACCATAGCTTAGTAGAGAGTCATTCCGTCAACGACGCGTTTAGTGACGGCACCAAGTTAAGCTGATTAAAACGGTTCCACTAGGAAGAGAAACTAAAGCATTAATTAATAGCTTTGGAAAAAGCTATCATAATATAGCAAAGCTGGTAACTGAAGGGAAAACACTACACGATGTAGGTAATCAGAATTATATATAAACGCAAGATATTCCATAAAAATTTATCTCTTATTTAAATACTCATGGAATAATATTCTAAAGGCCTGAAAAGGGAAAACAAAAAAGTGTACATTATTCATTATACTTTTTATTATGCTCCAAATTTTCAATTAACAGAAGCACCTGAAAAACTATAACGTTTGTACAGAAGCCAAAAATAGAGCAAATGTTCCCATTTTAGTTTGTAATAACGATGAGGAAAAGGGAATAAAAAAATTGGTTGTCTGTAAAGTCGGTTTACTGACGATAGTTGAACGTGACAACGGCCGATTGTGCTTCTTTATCGCTTCGTTCCGCGCTCTCGCTTGCACTTCAAGCCTTACATGGAACGCCTCAGAGTGAGGTAACGCCGCATGAGTCATGTTTTTTCGTGCGTGCATCCGGCTCTATCGAATTATAAGACGTTGTCACGTCAATAAACATAAAACGTGTGCACAAATACAAAGTTTATGTAAAAATCTATTGTTACATTTTAATCTTGATGAAGGCTTATAATATTGCCTTTCATTGTTTATGAAAACATAATGTGGCATGAAGACGTATGCTCCAATGCATAGACGTTTTATAAAAAAATAAATGTTTCCAATGAGATGAAAAGTGTTTTTCAACATACATCTATTTAAATAAGTAATATTTATTGAAGGTTTTAGATATACACAAATATTTCAAACGTTCATGGCATTTGTAAAAATAATTCATAAAAAATAGATGAAAAAAGCTTACTATAAGATATTACTAACAAAACAAATTAACATTCACTCTCATCTTCTACATATAATTTGGGTTAATCTTAGAAGCATTTTACAAAGGATCTGTTAATTTTATCAAAAAATCATTAGGAAAGCTGTTAAAACATTTTCGGCACAGAAAAGCGCTCTTGAAAAGAAATAAAAGCAGTACAAGTTAGAAGTTGACCATTTTCCGAACTTGTGAGGGTCGCAGTTGAGTTTTATTGAATCCAGTGCTTATTATTGTCCCAGTTTAACGCCGCCTCTATTCGACACTCGCTGTTGGCTGGATTAAGTTTATTCGAGTGCCACAGCTACTTCGTACAAAATTCTCGCTTCGTTGACAGAACGAAAAAGAAAAAAATCACTGCAAAATTGCTGTGTGCACGTGCAGAATTGTGTTGCTATTACTTTATAACCTGAAAAAGAAATTCAATTTCAATTCAAGCAATAACATATGTTGATGTCTTAAGTGCTATTTCGTAAGGCTTAGTTAGGTAGTTCTAAAACAAAGATCTATTCGAAGAATATTCTCAAAGTGAGGAACTCTATGTAACAAATAAGATTAAGTATATGAATAAGCTAATACTTTGAAATTTTCAGAGAAAAATAATTTAGAATTTGAGGTGAAAGGATTCAATAAAAATTTCAGTTCCTTATTTTCAAAGTATTATTTTACACAACATTTTATTTTTGAAGAAGAAGAAGTTTGATACTAATTTCCAATAAGTCACTAGTACAGTTGGTAGTACCCCTTTTTACAAATTAATTCTATAATATTACGAAACACATGTTTTGTAAAATGGTAAGAACTTAATAAAATAATAGCTTAATTCATCGCTAAGCAATTCTTACGTGTGAATTGAAAATATAAATGTTTCATGACGAAACGAATTAAACAGAGATATATCATAAACGTTCCAGGTGTGCCCATTATAACTTTAAATTTCTTTCCAAATAAACACGAATACTGCACACGAAACGTGTTAAACTATGCAATTTTGAACAACAGCAAAACAAAACTTACAACGAAAGCAGTTCAGGCATTAAGCAAAGTTATAACTGTGTCAGAATTATTACGTACCTTCGGCCACAACTTGAGTATGTGGTTTACTAAATGGCTAAGTATAAGCATACTTCAGTTAAGTAAGTCATAGTTCAGTTAAGTCCCTGTATTTCAGTGGATTTATGGTGTAATAAACTAAAATCTTTCCAAGGATTTTCTAAGGTCAAGCGATTTATGTCAAGCGAGTTATGTATGTTTGTTGCTCTTTTACGCAAAAAGGACTAACTAGCTAAGAAATACTTTTTTTGCCCGCTGGAAACCGCGTGGCCCAGCTATTTCATAATATTTACCTTTTGAACACATTTTTAATCTAATCTTTTAATATCGCATCAAATTACTATAAGCCCAAAGTAGAGGTTAACTTTAAATTTAAAAAGAAGTAAAATGAAGAGGGCACGTAGACGATAAATGATTTACAATTTTTATTCAATAAGTCTGCTTTAAAAGATTTTATTACTTGTAATTTTATTTTGAAATTCTGGTTGCTTGATGCAAATAATATTTAAGTTGAAAGATGGAACTCCCCTGATACCATCCGTGACTCGGCCATTCTGGCTTAAATGCAATTTAAAATCGCTCAAGAGTTGTTTCTTTATCTTATTATTATACATATTACTTACATAAATTTGGGATTCGATATTTAAATGGATAATACCTATATTGATGGCTCTCCTTAAATCACTGAAAAGTTCAGATAGAATTAGCAGCCGACGGTGAGAAATGGCACGAGGTAACAAATGTGCAAAATCAAAACTTTGAAAAGATTGAATGCCGCATTTGCTACCAAAAATACGTCCCAGTTAACGCTAAAATTTACCAAAGTGCCTTTTTAAAAGTTATAATTTCTCTGTAAGATTATTTATTGCTAGTTAAGAAAGTTTTAAAGAACGACTCTCGTAAAAGAACATAGAATAAGAATTACCTCAGTTCCTTTACAGCAAAAGTACTTATGATTCGTGGTTATTATTAAATTTCTATTTTAAAAAATGACAAATACACACTATTATAGTAAATATTAGATAACAAATTAGTAATGTTACAAATTATTATTAAAATATATACTAATTTATAAGTCAACTTAATATAACGCCGACGGTACGTTTCAAGCGAATATTAAAGATATTCATATCGCGCCGTTCGCGTTGTTTTGTTGCTAAGATAAAAATGATTTACCGAAAAACCAATTCTTAATTCCAGTGCGTATGAAAGCAATAATTTTCAGGGGATTATTAGGCGGGGATATTCTATTTCAGCTTCTATTATCTATCGCGGCGCTGGTTTAATGGAGGCTCCTTATATCAGCGGAAGCACTCAATTATGTTATAATCAAGGCGGGCGCCGGCGTCCGGCTCGAGGCCGATGGCGGGCGCTTCCCGCGACCCCGCGGGGAAGTAGCCGACTTAAATGTCACGTTTTAATGCACGCTACGTTCATTATTAAAACACGACTGCCGCTGCGTACACCGACCCTCATTGTAATTTGACAAAAAGTAAAAACTTTCAGCGCTCAAAATAAGGGCGCCTTAAGCACAATAAACATACAACGAGGTAGGAACACGTTACAGCCCGCAGAAATTATAAAGTGAGCCCTGGAGCCTGGA
Organism: Colias nastes; assembly: GCA_907164665.1. Taxonomy (NCBI): domain Eukaryota; kingdom Metazoa; phylum Arthropoda; class Insecta; order Lepidoptera; family Pieridae; genus Colias; species Colias nastes. Next base: position 12,821 of record CAJQZM010006826.1, on the reverse strand, counting down.
GTCGCAAAAATTAATTTATTCTCCTTATCCCGCACGGTCCGACAAATATTAATATTGTACTGAATATGCTTACGCGGTGGGCGTGTATAAGAGCTTTTTCTAAAATGTTATGTGAACGGAAACGTTTTGTTTGATCAGGGCTAATTGAAGTCAATGAACTGTTCTAAAGCAATAATGATCATTATGTACTTTTATAATATACCTATATTGAACCCATATATTAATCGTAATAATTTCCATAGGTATACAAAAACATAAATAACTACTTCAATATAAGCACATTAACATTAATAGACATCCTAAACTAATGTCAAAGTTGAGCGAAACCGTTATCATGACATGTTTTGTTCTACACTTGACAGAGGCTTTACCCCATGATTAATCGTTAAAATAATTGAACCGTATAAGTAATAGCCATACCAACGGAACAACAAATAATATACATAATATCAATATGTTTAATTTCTATATAAGTTATTAAAATTATTATATTATATATAATTATTTAAAGAGTAGCTTTATTCCCAAAATCTGAGTAAGAGGCGCGTATCTAATTAATTATCACAAAGACCATCAGAGGCCAGAGCATTGGCCATGAAATAGTTCAATATTAGTGGGCTTACAGTCTCAGCAAACCGGTGAATTTAATCGTTAGTTCTATGTCGCTTGTACATACAAGAGCTCTTATCGTTTTACAATTGAAGAAAATTTACTTGAAAACTCTAACTTCGTCCAAAATTCACTCATCTATTTCGGAAAATAAAATCCCATAGAATTGAATATGTATTCAATGTTATCTTACAGTTTCATAATAAAAATTATAACAATTGTACAGAACAATTCTGACGAATTAAAATAAACTTTCCGCATTATAAATTAGGGTCTTTCTTTTTTACTTCATCCTATTAATTAAAACTTTTAAGAAGTTCCTGAATATTTTAATTATGACCCTACAACAAAATATTAAAACGGGTACCTATAGTAACCGAGAATTTCCAAAGTGTGGTTTAACCGCCAGGATGATTATATTATAATTTTGTCATGTGAAAGGATGGCAACTCAATGGCTGACGTAAACCTTTATAATTATACCTTTAGGTACATCCATACTCGCTTTATAATGACTTTCTCAACCACAACACAACCCTGCTTTTATTTTTGAATACTGCCGAAACTTACGAAACGTACACGTGTAAAGGGATTTATCGATTGGTAGAGTATTAATTGTCGAAATTCCTGTTATTGAATAATTAAAAGACTGGGGCTCATACATTTGCATTACATTTAAATAACTGAATAGATGTCTAGTATTCAATAGATTGATAAGTTGAATAAAATTTCTGCTTAATAGTTTAGTATAAACATCGATCACGACGTCCTTTACACGTATCCCTAGTTCAGTATTCCTGTGTTCCCGGCTTGAGTGAGATTGCTATTACTCTATACATAATTGGAATCTGAAGGGAATATAAAGACGTAGAGAGACCTAGAATTTAATTGTATATAAGATTAGACAACACATTTCCTCATATTTTCATTTGAAAATATTATTTCCTTGTTACTGTTTAGTACCCTTTTTCCCTATCATAAAATGAGAATAACATGTTAGGCATTATTTTTTCTGATACTTCAAGAAATGGAAGATAATTTAAAATGTCTTAAAAATCTGATATAATAGTTTACCGACAACAAGCTGGCAAAATCTCGCTGGAAAGGTTCCAGCTGGGAGACAAATTGTTGGTTTATTAACTACTAAAGGACCGCTTTCGTAAATCCCATGCGATTTTAAATTGCTCACATTTTGTTACTGCGCTGTGTTGCAGGATATGGTAATAAACTAAAACGTAAAAGTTAGTGGTGTCTAGAAAATAATTACTTCAAGCGCTCAGAAAAAGAACAAAAGCTAATATTTCTGTTTCAATATGAGGCATTTAGTTAAGAAACACCAAACTTTAATATAATTGTCTATTCAACTTATAATTTTTATTGTAAAATATGTTTCAGAAAATAATGGTATATTTTTTGGTTCATTAAAAAATGATATATTTAATATTTATATTACACATATTGTATATTACACTGTTACCATATTAGTAATAAAACTAATAGAACGACGCGGACGGTCTCGAAAAAGTTATAAAGCCTATTCTGATCAGCGTCTCCGGTACCTTAATCGATTCTATATGACAACGCAAACATAATATTATAAGCAATAAACTTTCTCAAGTAAGAATCGTCGTTGAATCGTAATAAATAAAATTGAATAAGTGTAAGTAATCGTAAAAAGTGATTTCTATAACAAGTATTATCATAACTATAAAGATATCCCATAATTCAAAATATTATGCTTTCGTCATTGGTGTTGTACGACAGCTATTATATAGGCTCGGTTACAGCTTATACAAGAATATCATATCTCAATAGTCCGTTCTTCCGCCTAGACCTTCTTGTCTCGCCTCCGCTCCGCCCGCTCGCAACGCAACAATCCTAAATTGGCAATGTCTATATAACAGTAATTTTACATGATTTTATTGTATTAAAATAATAGAGCAGCAAAATTATCTATATTAACAAACGGTTAATTTTTATTTAATACCTACATGCATTCAGCAATACTCAGTCTTTGTCGTACCTAAAAAATAACAGCCCTGAAACCATGGCGAGCATGGTAATGCAAACCCTTTACATAAGAGGTTTAGAATTCCATAGTATGTACCTGGTTTGTACTGATATCCACTGGCCAGCGCTGCCCGTTGTCGACTAGTAGGTATTGTGGAATGATTAATTGTTCTGTAAATTGAATTCACCGTGATAAATGAAATATCCGCACAATAGGTAATAAATTACACCGACCCGCTTGGGCGCAAGATGAAACGGTCTAAAAGTAGGTATGGCGGATCACGGATGTAGCCGGATAATGGTTATAAACACAACACGCGCTCCACCTGCCCTCACGTATTGTTGCCGAGATTTTAATTCTCCCGCCACGCGTCAACATTCATCACTGCACAGAACGTTACGGGTTCTGTGATTGTGTTCGCTTCCAGAGAGTTCAAGCCTAAACACTTTTCCGAATTTATTTCAATGTACCAGTGGGATTTATTTATCTTTTTTGGATCGAAAATATGTAAGCTAATTGGTAGATATAGTCTGTACTATATTCATTTAGTCTTAAATGTCATGTTAGTTATCGCCATAGCATAATAAAAACATAAATAGTATCAAGTATGTATTATAAAATCCAGAATCACATCAAGATTATCCGCATTTATAAGAATCAACGGAGAAAATCAGTACCTTAAGAAGCTTTGAAGTTCAAATTCTGCGGATAAGCTCAATTTCATATCGTTTATAAAAATTATGATAATATAAAGAATATCGACGGAACATAATAACATCGTGTAGAAAGGCACTCGGGGCGTACATTTATTGAACAAAGCGGGGAGAAAAACGACGGCAACAAGCGGCGCCGGCTGTATCAAATTGCCAACACTTCTCGTGAGCCGGAGGCGTTCACTGGAGTTTACTACACTTCATTATTTGTTGCGATACATCTATCTAGACTTTCTAAGTCGGCGACACTAGCCCACCAAACTTAAGCCCGTAAACAACGTTAAAGTTCGCCAACGCGTCTTTGAAAGGACATCGATTTTAAATCCCGCTTAGAAGTTTAATAAAAGCACAACTTCGATAAATCTAATGCTACATTGTGCGGATTCAGTGACATTTGCTATTTTCATTTCAAAATTAAAAATTGAAAATGGAGAGAATTAAATAACACGCAAAATCGTGCTAAATCATTTTCACGGAAAGAACAAAAGAATTAGGGCGGAGTTTCTGAAAAAGATGTTCAACTTTTCGCCCCTATTAATCAAATGTATTGAAGGGTTTGAACGCCCTTATTGATATCTCCTGACGCAAAATTTATTATAAGCGCTAAGACTGGGAGCAGGGCTGCCAAACGAATGAAACTTTTTAAAATTCCAACTCAACTCGCTAAAGTAATTAGAATTTTTCCAGCGCCCCATTGTGCTACGAACTCTGCTCACGCAAACTTTTAATGCGACTTAAATTCAAATGCTATTTTACAGTTTCTCTTTGAAGAGTTGATTTAATGAAATATTGATTACAGGGACAGGAGCGCTAAGAGTATTTTCATTATAACTTTAGAGGATACAATTAATTTTTAAATGAACTTAAACATAAATAACTAAAATGTTGCTTAAAACATAGGTACAATTCTCACAATTAACCTAACACAGATATATTATCCAAATGTGCGTGAGATTTACAAGCAATAGCATATTATATTTATTAACTTTACGTATTAGGATCCGATGGTGGAAATTCGACCTTTTCATTCTAATGACTTTCACCTGCGTTCCACGGCTCGAAATGTCATGAAATATACATTCCACAAATCTACATTATAATACCAAAACAACGATAGAATATGTGTCTTCACGATACGTGTAGGGGACTCTATAATATATACGTGAAGATCAGCCACTGCATATATGTATAATATATTTGTATATTTCGATTTTTATTTGGTATGCATTTGTGCATATAAAAAAGCATATGTACACTTCATTATATTTTATTAAATATCTAAACATTATTTTTAAGCTACAAGTCTTTGATCATATAGCAATAATTAGCATATAAACAGCTTTACACTCGGACACCTCATGTTAAATCCACACCACAACCACAAATAGCAATTACATTGTACATTAACATAATTACAAAAATGAAGTTCAGCTGACGTTGTTGCGGGGCGCCGCGGCCGGCGCTCTTTGATGTGGTTTGATTGCGTCGGAAATGGTCTATCGGTCGAAACAAACTTTACAGCCCGCTATAGATTAATGCTTTGTGCAAAAAGTTAAGGTATCGGGGACAGATTGCGTAAAGGATTTCATTTTAGAACACAAATTTGAATTGAGGGAAAAGGTATTCTATCCACATAAGAAAGAGGCATCTGGTGCCAGTTTAAGAATCACGGTCACCCTATTGAATTTTATATTTTGGTTTGAATGAAATAACACGATTTATAGTGTTAATTATTTACAATGGAAGCTCATGTTTTCCAGAAGTTATAAATACTTCTTCAAAGTTAAAAAACTGTTTTATAAATAACAATTATATTTTACTATTCATATATTAATATAGTTTATTTGTTAAATAAAATTTCCGTTTGTTGGGACCTTAAGCAGAACTATACGCCACAAGCGCTATATAGTATAGTACCTAGTATTTTAACAATGAGAGAGAATACTGTAAGCCTGGATTTATTTCGTCTTCATTCGTTAAAAGTTTTGAGTCATTATTTTAAATTGAAATCTGATAATTGCATATGGTAGAGATAACGTAACCTGTAGATTGTAATAATTATTAATTGTATATCGATCTCATTACTCATTCTAATAATTTATCTACAACTCAGTAATATTTACAATGTACAATATATGGATACAAAGTGTAAAATAGTCATGTAATACGAGTATAAAGTTACGATGTTCACTTTACGTACCCTCCATCCGACGTTGTAGAATGTAGATTACCTTAATCAATCTAACTTAAGCTATGCATACATATCACAGTTCTCGATTAAGTAAATCGGTTTATGTGTGGCAACGTCACACGTCATTACTTTGGCTAATGTCTTTAGACAGCTGTGATGCTTAGTCATGTATCGTAAGCGTTTCTTGCAGGAATAAAACTCCAATATAAAGCAAATAAACCGTTTAAATTACATTCAAATCACTGTCACTAAGGGCAAACTCGAAATTCGTTCGTAGAGTTCAAGCCCCGGCAAATAGTAGTCATCAATCGATGAGATTTTCTATCACAGACAAGGGACAAAAGGATCTCTGCACAGCTAAAGATATAAGGAAGAATTATTGCTCCATCGAATGTTTGTGAAAAACGCACTTTTATAGATGCAAAGCGTGAAGCGCAATAGATAAAACATTCACATGCTCCATTAGTTTTAGCACTAGCCCACTTTGTAGCCCAAACGACTTGATGGATTTTAACATTTTAATGGCAAAGCCATACGTGCAATATATGCATTTTTTATCATTACTACTGATTTGACACAGAATTATAAAATGAATTATTGAAAAGATTATTTCGATCATACGTATATGTTTTATCAGACATCAAATAATCTATACATCGAAAGCTCATTAAATTCGTAGAAATTAATGAGCTAGGCCTAGGCTTTGATCTGAAAACTTTGTAGCGTAATTTATACGTGTTTATACAAAGCTTTTAAAGAGTATCGAACAGACATATTTTAATGAATATTATAATAATTAATAGTATTTTTATAGAGTATTTTTCATTAATTTATGTTTTCAGATTGTCAGTTTTAAAAATGAAAAAATATGTCAATAGGTAGATCGACCCTCTAACCTAGTAGATTAAGATTTGACAATAATTAATTTGCGCATTGCTGCAAAATAATTGACTAACAATAACACAAACAATGATTTATTATTTCAAAACGTCTACATCACGATGAAATAGATTCTAAGCTAGTAACACAATCATTAAATTGTCAAAAACAATGAAAAAGAACATTGCTATTAAATATCTACGTAGTAAGTTAAAAATATAGCTCAGCTAGTAATTGCAATTCTCAGTAGCTATCTAAAGTGTTATTGGTGCCGTGAAAGCTACGTTCAATCTACGCGGCTACGAGTGCTCATCGATCGTAGCGTGTTGCATTCGCCACTTACCGCTACATATTATGTATTGCTTATTTTGCTTTTCCAACTTTTCATGTTACATGCTCTGGCATTTCTGCTCGTCGACGTCATATTTTAACTAGTAACTGGTCCTAATTGATAGTTTGTGTGATTTTTTTGTTTAACTTATACAAGAAGAGCAGTGACGCCAATCTGATATCACAGTAATAGCCAGGGTGAGATAAACCGGCCGCAGACGGCTGCCAGAGATGTTGTTTCACACTCAGCACGAATGTAAATTTTAGTACCTTTGGGTTTAGCATGTAAAATTGGGGACCAGTCCGTTATGTGAATATTATTCAGCAGGAACGCAATTTCAATCATTTAATAGATAACAAATTTCAGATATTTGTTACAGCTTTCAATCATTCTACAAAATATTTTTATTCATGTAAGACGGTTAATAATTAATTCGCGTAAAAATATTATTGCCAATTTGATTACTCTATATTCGCATTCTATTATCCGCAGCTTCATTTGCTGCTGTTTTAATAAGTTTGTCATTTAATGAGTTATTTTTTCTAAAAGTTCAATATTTTAGAACAGATAAATATTTTTACAATACAACACAAGCTGTTACTTACACTTTACACTTTAATAAAATTTAACAGATGTACACATCACGAAATTCCGTTGCAACACAAGTACTTTTGGCATTCATATCTCGAACTTAAACCAAAACTTATGTCACATTAACCCGAGAACTTGCATAAAGCTTTCTGGAACCATAAGGGTATTTATAAACGTCATGTCGGGCAACACTAGGGTAGAAGTTGAGTAATATTTTTTGTTTGACAAATGGCCACGGAAACGAGACTGCAAAAGTTTTACTCACATTAATGTCGAGCACCTTCCCGGGCCCTAGCTTTTATATCACAAGAAATATCTATAATTCATTATTTTATTACACACCAGCTGCTGCACAGAATTATAATAACCACGGCTTAATAAAACAGCTATGGGAACCAAATTATTCGAATTGTTTATTTCAATTGACTAATTGAGATTATACGTCTGCCTGAACTAGATAATATGTATACGATAAAATGAAATATGAAGAACGGAATGTGTTTGGTAAATTGTAACATACTTTTCTCTAATGAACTGTGGGATGCATTCGTTAAATATGCAAATTTGACAACAAAGTTACTTGTATTTTATTAGTTTAGTGTTTTGTTTTATTTTAAAAGCGACCGTTTTATTCAGAATTTCTTACGATCTTTATAGGCAGTCAAAATAATGAATTATGTCTGCGATCTGTATAAATATATAAACGATAATAATTTTCAATATAGGGAGCCAAGAGACAAAGAAAATCTTTTATAAAATCACATTCAAAAAACGCGACTGGAAAATGGAAGAGATAATTTAGCCTTCATCGGCGCCGAGAATGAGATGATAACAAGACGTTTAGTATTCAAGACACGAAAGGTCGATCCACCTGCTTTTCATATCACGACTATTGTCAACCCGGAGGATTCGAGAGAGATTCTCCGTCGGAATGACAATTCTCCTTATGAAAATCAATTGAGGAGCAAGGCGTACCGACGGCAGTTGCAATTTTATTAATAGTTTCCGTTGCAGTCGAACGATCCCATTCCATTCCAATGATGGAATTCCTATAGCATCCGCTCTTGTTCACGACTAGACAATGAAAATGTTTTTACTATTGACCAACGTTCATTATTATTGACCTTTATTATATTATATAAAGTGTCTAATTTTTCCTAGAGACATAAATAGATATGTACCTTATAGTCGTCAAATATAAAACTAATGGATTGTTATTTTACTCTTTCCTATGAATATTTTTTTTGATACTTGAACTATAATTTATCTTTATGACAGGCCATTTTTAGCCAGCCACAATATCCTAACGTATTTCAGCGTATTATCCTAATTTAAGCACAAACACTTATGCATTGGTAATTCATAGTGTAATTAACATGCATTAATCGATATTAATATGAAAACAAGTGGCACGGATCATTACGCGGCTATTACAATCAATAATGGAGCCATTGTTAACGGATACGTATACAACACTATCGACAAGCGACGCGGAGTTAATTGACCCATTTATTCTGTATACACAAACTAAAGACTGTGCGAATGATCATGCAATATGAACTTTAATAAATTTTCAATATCAGTAAGCTCTCAATGCTGTATGGTTCTTTATACTGAAGTGAAACATTGTTTATAAGTTAGATTACCATTTTATTGGCAGTTAATTCTTCGCATTTTTAGTTTGTTTACCTACGTTTATTGTCAAAAATTATAATTATATATAATATAATTATCATTTAAGCTAAAAATATGCTAAACGGAAAATTTCCAAAAATTGTGAAACTAGTCATATGTGTTGTATATAAATATTAAAACTAATCTTTCATCCACACAAAATTTAAAAAGTTTATCAAAAGAATCGGTATACCTACTGAATAAATATAAAAATACGGCTACTTATATAAAATATACATACAGGTTTCTGATTCTGCGAATCCCTAAGGGAAAGCTCATAAAAGCGTTCATTTTTCCTCAGAAATATTTTAACATCATTATATGAATCTAATTTTTATTTCTTGTAAGTATAAATAATTTCCGTCTGACGTTTAAATGTTTCTTCATTGCAGGTAAATAAATTAACAGAAAATGTATTCTTTATAATATTTCACGGAATGTCTCGACGCGGTTTTACTGTTATTGTAACGATACACCATGTGCTCTCAAGCGGAACTGTGACGCAAGCATTGATCAAAAGAAGTTAAAATAAAACTTATTGAAAACAACAAGAACGACGGCTTCGCAATATCACCTTGACACGCGACAACCTTGACTCTAGTGAAAACGAGCAAAGCCTCATCCCCGAAATATTATTTATGATTACACTGTTTATGGTTGTTTAATATTACTCTAACGTTAGATAATACAGCAATTTTCCGTATTACTAAAATAAAAGTAATAATTTGAAAACTAAATGATGACAAGAAAGATTGTTAATTTATAATAATATTTTGCTAATACAGTTATTTGCTACTACATATTTAAATAAGAGCCTATTTTATATGAATCTTAGTGTGAATCACATGAACCTACGAAGAAGTCAATTCAAGAATGTAAGAAGAATGTATTAAGCATAAAATTAGGTCACACGTTTAATAAAGTACAAAAGATTTACTTTAGTTTAGCATAAAATAGAATATCATATTTGAAATGCAACATTTTGCAGTAGGTAATAAAAATACATCGCAACCTGCTTGCTGTTGTTCACGTAGTAGTGGTTAAGAATTACGATAAGTCTCTAAATCCGTGTGATAACAATATCTCTAAATGTTATTATAAAATGATCATTTGTAAAATATACTAATATATTAGTATTCATATAATTGCACTTTTAATACTATACTTAGACCTCTTACTAAATGACAAAGAAACTAATTTAGGTCATTCATGCCGCTATGACGGTCATTTTTCTTTACCCTGACATTAAATTCAATTGAATTATATCAATATCGTTGCACGTTTGGCAATACTATAAAAGCTGTTCGAATTTTGAAACGGGCATCATTTGGCAATCGTCCACAGACCTTAGAAACGAAGGGAACATGAGGATCGCAGTGTTCGTTTGTTTAATTGCTCTCGTAGCGACCGCCTATGCGAGAGATGTGAGGCACAAACGTGGAGCGGATCTTGAGGAAGCGGCCTCAGGAGTTTGGGAGAAAGGTGAGGGTGGAGACCATTACGGTGAACATTATGGGGAGGAAGGAGGACACGACGAAAAAGGTTACAAGGGGTATCATGGCCATAACTACGGAAAGAAAGGTCATTCCGATCACGAAGGATTCAAAGGACAGTTCGATGAAAGCGGCGGTCATAAGAAACATCACCATCATGACGAAGGGTATCATGAGGGACATGAAAACGGAGAGAAAGGAGAAAAGGAACACAGCTTTGAAGAAAAAGGACATTTCCATAAAGGCCATTCAACAAAGGGTCATCATGGAATCCACAAATTAGACGAATTCAAAAAAGACAAGCATTTCCATGACAAGCATGGCGAATCAGGATTCGAAGAGGGATACGGTGGCCATCATGATGAGGGTGGTTATAAAGAAGGTGGCGAGTTTCATAAAGGTCACAGCAATGGTGGGTACCATGAGCATGAAGGTGGTAACAAGGGATACTTTGAAAAGGGTGGACATCATCACGATCAAAAGGGAGACCATGACGAAGGAGCCAACGAGGAGTATTGGGGTCATCACGAAGGACACGCTAACAAAGGAGGACATGATGAGGGAAAAGGTTGGGGTTGGGAAAAAGGACATAAGTAAATTATTAAATTTTGGATTTTTATATGACATTAAAGATAGTTTTGTTATTGTTGCTTATTTTGTGATACTTACACAATAAATGAAAAATTATTTATTTTGACTTTACATTTTGTGTTTATTATTTATTAATATACCTAGTTATAATGTTTATACATTAAATCAGAAAATGTGGACCATGGTTCTGAATATATTAAATATTATTATGCAAGTGATAGAATGAAATACCTACTTCGATCAAAAGAAATTATGTAACAAATTTGATAAAGAAATCCTATATTATTTACATCAAAACTGGAAATTGCCTTAATAGTAGCAGGGTTCATAAATTTTCATAACTTATCGATAAAAGTTGCAGATACACAGACCAAGCGCAATAAAGGATTCTTTAATCGGAAACCGTTCAATTCAATAATTCAGATAATGATTTGTATTGTTATAAGACAAACGTAATTCACAAGGTAACGATATTCTCTCATTTTTATTACATCATCCAGTAAAGGTAATTAATTTCATTAGGTTGTACATATTTAGATCATGTAAGCTTTATAGATTTTACATAATGGCCAATATGGGAAAATCCTGTTTAAGGTACAAAACCTGTGAATTTTCATTAATAAGGTGATGTGATATTGTGGACAATATAGTTTATAATTTAATTAATTTAAAACTAATATAAAAAAATGCTATAAATACCACCAAAAAGACTTTTACTTCATGAGAAATATAACTTTATAAATTACGAACATAAACCTTTCTAGTAAAAGCCAAATGAAAAACAACCGAAACACCGCTTCTGATATTAGCGCACATAAACATAGCGCGGTTAGGGACTTTGTTTTATGTATTTAGACTAGGTTCCTGAGCAAAAATAATAAAATATGTAGATTGTAGATACTGAAAACTTTTGTTATCACCTAAACTTGTCATAATTAGATAAATTATGATAATTATTCACATTCGTACTTTATTTTTAAGGACATTGTTTAATTCTTCAATTAGAACAACTATAAAAATATTTTCAGCTTACAAATTTCAAAATTAAATAAAAAGATTGTTTTAAAACTTGTTACAAACGTTTTTACTGTTTAACATATTTTTCTTATACTTAAAAATCATCAATTTTTTTCATTGGTTACAATGATTGGTAACTTAACTTAGTCTTTAGTCTAGGAGTAGAAATCTATAGACCGATAAGAATATTTGGCCTTAACCTCAGCTCTCAGTCAATACTAAATTTCCTAACCGTGGCTGTTAACAGTATAAAATATCTTCGCGTCTGAATCAAGTATCATTCAACAATTAACACCTATCAAACCAATCATGAGGAGTTATGTGCTCGCAGTCTTCGGACTGGTGGCTTTAGCAGCCATTGCATCAGCGAGGGAAATAAGGGAGAAGAGATCAGCGGATTTAGAGGCAGCAGCGTCTGGTCACAAATGGGACAAGGGCGGCGGCCACGAGCACCACGGGCATCATCACCACGACCATGGCGGCCACGACCATAAGGGACATAAGGGACACCACGAAGACCATCATGGCCACAAAGGACATCACCATCATGAGGGCCACAAGGGACATCACGGCGAACACGGTGGACACAAGAAGCATCACCACCACGATGAAGGCTACCGCCATCACCACGGACACGGTGAAAAGGGCGAACACGGCCATGGACACGAGGAGCATGGCCATTGGCACAAAGGCCATGACACCAAAGGCCACCATGGCGTCGA
>CAJQZM010006825.1:0-12634 GCA_907164665.1 Colias nastes | reverse complement strand
GCGCCCACAAGGGGGCGTTATCGCCCACGTTGGGAAAGACTGCTCTAGTCTCTTAACAGTCAGCAGACAAAGATATAATGGTATAAAATCACTCCATTGCGACGTGAAAGACAGACAAACAGACACATTGTTTGTACATAAAAGGTCGTTTACATCTTAGTAATTATACAAAAACATTAATTTTAGGTAGCTAAGAGGGTAACTTTAACAGTTAACAGAAAGCTTTTCTAGGAAGGTAATACATACATTAATTATACATAATATAATCGGTTAGGACGTAGCCAACCTAACCAAGACTAATATCATAAACAGAAAGGATTGATTTGTGGTATATTGGTAATGTATTATACTCAAAAACTACATAACAAGTGTCAAAATTAATTAACTACGTAGTAAGCTACATTATTTCTGAGTGAAAGGGCTATAATCGGCAAGCGGCTAGATCTCCTAGATATCAATTGAAATTATTCAAGATTTTGAACCAGAAAATATGATATTTTTTAACCGATTTCAAAACAATAACATGTATATTTTTTACGTAATTGTGTTTTTTTTGCTATAAATAAACACAAGCTTTAAGACAACAATATTAAGAGACGAGAAGAAATATTCGATTGGGATGTTGTTTCGACAAATTGTGGCAACTCGGAAATTGAGTAATGGCTCGGTATTGCTTTGTTTATGGCGTAACTACACTGAGTTTGAACTTAAGTGTTTATTTGAATATTATGCGTTGATATATTACCAGTAGACACATTAGAGATAATACAAATACTAAGAAGCAAAGAGTTGATTTTTGTATCTTCAAAAGAAACTCAAAAAACTACTTCTTTCAAAAGTTTTTTCACCATCTGAAATCTATACTAATATTATAAAGCTGAAGCTGAGTTTGTTTGTTTGAACGCGCAAATCTCAGGAACTACTTGTCCGATTTGAAAAATTTGTTCGGTGTTAAATAGCCAATTTATCGAGGAAGGCTATAAGCTATATATAATCACGCTAAGACCAACAGGAGCGGAGCAATGCGGGTGAAACCGCGGGGCATAGCTAGTATATGGTTTAGACGAAGATCGTTAGTTTTATTCTTTTCTTCGTTTAGCGTCAATCTCCGGGAGAGAACTTTTTAATATTATGTTAAATAAAATATTAATAAGGAAAAAAGTTTCCTTTCAAATTGAGCCGAAAATTTTAAAAGGAAAGTACTTTTTCCTCTGGATTGAATTCATTAATTAAATTACTCATTAAAATGGTTGTATCGTAAATCCTTGATGGATAAAAAGGTTTCAAAAGAATGTTTTTCAATAATCTGTAATTTCACTTGTAGGTATTGGAAAACAATTTGTACTTTATTTTATTCGACCATTTTATAGAGAGAGTGTGAGCATGGTAAAAGCTAATATGTTTTTGAATGTAGAATATAGAAAATAATCTTCGATGTTTATGATGCTTTCACGCAAAATTAGGTGATCGGATCTATATTATGAATTTTGGATCTCAAATAGAATTTAGTCTGGCACTAGAGTACCACGCGAGTGAAGCTACGGGCTTTATAGCTAGTTTATAAAAGACGTCTGCGTAGGCCGTAGATAAAGGCAATTCTCATGAGAATTACATTTGTTACAACAGTAAAAAGTAGCCTATAATAAATGTATCTCTATAGATTCCTAACTATCATTTGGCACAAATATCATACGATAAAATTACTCTGCGACGTAAAATAGACAAACATAATAGGCCTATCATTTATTCCATTTATTTTGAAAAAAATATTACATTCATTATAGCCGTTATTTCTACATACAATACTAAACAAAAATGTGTGCGTGTACTAGTGTACACACGTAAGAAGTGAAACTTCTTTATGACCTTATTTTTCAAAAAATAATTTACTATATGCAACTTTACAGAAATATGTCGAATCACGCGTGGTAGGGATAAGAAAAAGATGGCGCGTAACGGAAAAATGTCACGCGTAACGAAAAAATGTTACACTAAATTTTTGTCCAACCACGATAAAGAAGTTTCACTTCAAAAAAACATGGAATATTTTTTACTAAATAGCTGAAGTTCCCACTTATAGCACACGCATAAGGCCCGTACCTGCCGTGCGATGGGAAATGAAAAATCCCGCGTCGTGCCTCTGTTCGCGCCTTTAGCGGAAACTAACTGTTCATTGTTGATTTATGTGACAGAGTTCTTAATTAATTGAATAATTATGTTTGTTTCTGTTTGTGTTTTAAACATTCTGTCGGTTTGTGTGTTTGATTTAGTATGACAGACTATTGGTCTTTTGTTGTGGTAGGGTAAATGTTGGAACTGTGGAGGTATATTATGAATTCAAATTCCTTTATTTGTATAAGCTTTGTAACTTTGACAGTTGTTACATATGTTAAGTAAATTGAAAAATGTACCAGGTAAATGTATGTAGTAGGTATGCAATATTTTCTAACAGAATATGTTTGTATTATGCATTACTATCAAACATAAATTTCTTAAGTTTTATATCAGAAAGAGCAAATAAATGTGCGTGTGTTTGTTTCAACCTAACCTCGTAAGCTACTTGACCGATCTTATTCATTCTCCTACCATTAGCTACATAATTACCAAGTAACATAAGCTTTATTTTTAATAACGGTAACTAACCCTGGTGATACCTATATTTGATAAAATGTAATATTTAGTAAGTAAATGCAAAGTCTTTACTTGGAATCTCAGACCTAGTTTTCAGCGTATAACCAATATAATAAAGCTAGCTTGATATTAATCAAAATATATAAACTTTAATTAATAGTTATATAGGTTGAAATTCGTGTATAGCAAGTAGTGCAATCTATTACAGTGAGCGAGCAATTCCAATAAAGGGGATATTGTTTTATAACGAATTTCCTGTATCCTTTGACGTAATTAAACATTTCCATGTTGCTCCTGTTAAACTATATTTTGGTTATGAAATATTATTAAAAAATATGTTTTTATTTTTTATTTTAAAAGAATTTTTTTTGACGTTGTATTAAAAGAAAGAGAAATACGATCCTATTATTATTAATTTTATACAGCTTTCCGCCCCAGTATCACGGTATTTTGTGTTCAAGCTTCCTACTAACAATTTTAGCCATAAAACCGTATGTATGCAAATTGTACCAAACTATAACAAGAAACTTTAAAATTACCTACAATTTATCCTCCATACTACATTATATATCAGAAAATTAATAAACCAGAAAAAGGAAATTGAAACCGAAATAGGTAATGAAAAGCGAGTTTAGTATAACAATACAAATATAACAAAGCATGACCGCAAATCAGCGTGACACAAAACGTTACTGTAACAAATACGGCGCTCAAATAACTCAACCGTCAAACTACGAGTGTGGTGAGGTAAATGTAGCTATGAGCGACACTTACACAACTAATTCTCAAATAATTATCAAAGTACTGGAATATGCCAAAGAAAGAAAAAGAAAATTAATTGATCATAGAACACAAATACACAATTATGTATCAAGTAGTAGGGCTCTATATTATAGCAATTAACTTTTTTTTCAATTTACGACGATTATTGAGAACATAAATCATTTGTTCTTTTCATCAAGATTTAGCTACGAAATGACAATTATTTAGGCTCAAAACAAGAGGCGTGTATCACGTCTAGACATGATCTGAATCATTAAATATGATTACTCTACAATTTGCATTTAAATCATATTCTAACTATAGTATATGATATAAATTATAATTTAGATAGTCTAGATGTAGGCCGATAATATTGCCTTTACCCTATATCCATAACACTGCGGTACATTAATTGTTTAACGTTAATTTTGAAGCGAGTTATATATTAGCTTGTAATCAATGCTTTCATTAGCCTATTTATACACTAATTACTTGATATAACGCATTTAGATAGAAATTAATATGACTTGTGTGGCCTTTTAAAGTTTGTTAGTTTGTAAATGAAGGAAACATAAGTTATGAAAAACTCCTGAACGAAAAAGTTTCTCGACATATCACATAGAGAATCTGTTGCGTATTTTAAAGATTTAAGCATCATAGGGACATAATATTATGGATAAAGGGACAAAGAAAGAGACTTTGTTTTATACTGTAGTGATATTATAAAAATAATATCACTAAATATTTTCAAATAGCACAGTTATGCCCTGCTTGTAATCAAACACGACTCGCACTTTACTAGTTTCAAACATTTATTCAAAGGGTAAGATATAAAAGGGACATTCAAAATGAAAGCTCAGCTAATTGCAGTGGTACCTGCATTTGATTGTCGTATATTGTGGCATCCAATAATTAAACAGACTGCAGCCACCTGGCTTATTGCATTCCGATCCAGTTATGTAACCGCATAGCTCGAGAGCCGGCTGACAGATTTGTTATATGATTTGCGGAGCTAAAATGGTCACTTTCCATGAATCATAAACTGATAATGTAATGAATCTAATACGAAATTGCATTTGAAAAGAATTCATAATTTCAATCATTTAACAGTTAAAAATATAATTCATCTTTTTGACGTTTTTGGTATGGAAAGTCTGATGTAAAGTCGTAAATGACGGATAAATGGCCATTTTGTGAAATATAGAGGAATTGCTAAGAATCTGCTAACAATTCACGGAATGATCATTCTAGAGAATGTGTTACAAAATATCGTTCTGTAGGTATAATAATTGTACATAAGCGATTCCAGTTTCACTATACTGAATGAATTATGAAGAATTTAATTAGAAAATAAGCTGAAAATTATCCGGATATCCTAGACTTAATAATATGGTAGTGTTAGCTGAACTCCACCAATACGAAAGGTTAGAAGTTTAGACTATAGTGAAAAAATAAGCATACTAATAAATACCCAACCCACCAACATACCAACCAACCAACCAACCAATCAATCAATCAATCAAAAGTACCATACCAAAAACTTATACAATACAAATGATCTCCTGTACTACGCGGTTCGCAGTCGTTACTCATTGCAGTAAGTTTCACGAACTTGCCCGTTTGTTCACCATTGTTATATTTACGGGTAACACGAAACCGGACGGTTAATTAATTTTTAAACAACTGCAAGTTTCCAACTTTGTGTAGGTACTGTTTAAAATAATTTGTATGGTGTTTCTTGATGATAGGAAAGGTATTTGTCGATCAGTTGTATGTTTTATTCGTCTTAATTGAAGTGAAACTTCTTTATCGGGGTTGGAAAAAAATTTAGTGTAACATTTTTTCGTTACGCGTGACATTTTTCCGTTACGCGCCATCTTTTTCTTATCCCTACCACGCGTGATTCGACGTATTTCTGTAAAGTTGCATAAAGTTAATTATTTTTTGAAAAATAAGGTCATAAGGAAGTTTCACTTCTTACGTGTGTACACTAGTACACGCACACATTTTTTTTTATTTAATTTTTATTGGATGTTATTTACTACTTCTCAAATAATTTAATACATTATGTTGAGTAGATTACCTATTGATACATAAAAACGTGGCCTAGGCATTAAGTTTCTGTTATCTTACACTATTCAATTATTATTATTTCAATTCATCGGTAAGTCACTTTTCTTGGAATTTTCATCCATTCGCTGAAGCTCTACAATTTTTTCATGTTAATTGGTTTCAGTGATTGATTTTATTGTTACTTAATTTAAGATGCATAAAATAAGCCGTTTATTTATAAAATACCATTTGTGTAAAATAAACAGAATAGCTGTAATGGTTACTTACTAATTTATAAGCCAACTTGATGTTCCGCACGGTTTCAACCGCAAACGAAGCCGTGGCCAAAATCAAGTATTTCTAATTTCTATATCTCATTTGGTATTCTGATGTAGAACCTATATTACTGTAAAGTTTCATCCAAATCCGTCAAGTACTTTTTCAGCCACTTCTTTACAAACGTACTTTCATAAAAATCTTTTCTGTTTATAATATCAGTATATAAATAATCAATCAAACGTACGATACAGAGTATATACGTAAATCTTAACACAATCTACTATTAATTTATTACTAAGACTAATTGTTAATTTGATAAAAAATCTAAATTAAATATTATGAATAATAAACAAGCCCAGCATTGCGTAACGTTATATATAAAAGCTGAACAATTAAATTTATGCGTTTCATTATTTCCTCAACAAAATGAATGGGAGTAACTCTTCCCAGTATTCCGAGAAGTTTGTCTTGCGAATAACAGATATGTAAATTGTAAATAATGAATTAAACATAATATTGTAACGTAACAAGTCGAAGTTTGAGCGAACAAAACTAATTCATTGGAGCTTTGTGGGTTAGAGGTTGAAGAACGTCAAATTGTTATTGTTGACGCCGGGGACGGGAGGTAGCGGAATCGTAGAAATATTCTATAATAGCGTACCACCCGCGGCTGCGCCCGCTTTGTTTAAAACCTAATAAAATATATACTCAAACGTTCCTCTTGAATCACTGTATCTATTAAAAAAACCGCATCAAAATCCGTTACGTAGTTTTAAAGATTTAAGCATACAATGATGATGATCTGGTTAAATTTACCAAATTTCATCAAATTCGGTTAAGTGGAGTACCGGTACTCTCTGTTATAGATGCTAGTTTTCGAATAGTTTTTTTAATGTAAACGTTACAAAAAAAAAAAACAGTTCTTAGTTTAGTGATGGGAAAAATATGTCTAAATAATTTATTTTCATAATTTTTAGGTAATTATGTAGAAGAAACTACTATTTAACAATGTTGTAGAAAAATATAGAATTTGATAGAGTGTTTCGACGAAAATACATTATACACCTCATACCAAGACATACCTCTTTCGAAAATAAGGCATAGGCATTCGCCAATGATGAAATAATATCCTTATAATAATTTGAAATAAATAACCTATGCAATAGTATTTAAGATGTGAGAATAAGTATTTGACATAATTTTAATGCATTTTATTGTAAAGCTAGCAAAAAAAAATAACAGTTGTTCACGTATCATGCAGATGAAGCTTATTATTACTATTTTCAGAAGTAAACCTATAAACTATTTGCTAACTTAATCTTAAAATTTAACTCGCTTCCGCTTGTCACATAGAACACAACTCCAATAACAGCGAGGGCGATCCGAACTAGAAGTAGTTAGTGCGGACTGAGTTAGTGCTATCACCTCTAGTCACTGGCCAGTGGCCACTAGTCACTACACTTACACGTGCGAATCATTGAGTTGGTTCATTGGTATTTATTAAAATAATACATCAATAATTTTGTAATATAATTGCTTGAACAAACCCGTTTAGGTTTGTTAGAAAGTTATGACTATTATCAATCGAGGTGCAAAATAGTATTAAGTCATTAATTATTTTAATGTATTTGAAATATACGTCGATATGTAGTTTGTAAGAACTTTTCTTATTTGGAAAGTTAAGGAAAATATAGAGCATATTTTTATCCCTTATATTTCTCACCAACAAAAATATTAATTTCGTCTTTTTCTCTTAAACATCATTCTAACAAGTTCTAACACTTATTATAACATAAATATCGATTACACAAATTGTCTTCTATTCATCAAATCCAAGGTCACTAAAACATTCCCAACTAAACAGTATCGAGGATCGATGACGTCACAGGCCACAGCTCACGGCTGGTACTTACAGAGTTGATACCTAAAGTCTAGGGCTCACCGCAGCCTCCCACGGCGCTATCAATTATAACTTCATCTTGCCTATAACATTCAAATTCGAAATGTTACCTTGATTTAAATAAATTATCATCTAGGACTAGATATCAGTGCTTTATATCAAGACTATGGTAATTGTTCATTTACAGTTTTCAGTTACTAAAGATGTAGGAAAGCTTGGTAAAGTTATGCGAATGCTTTTTAGAAGTTCTTGCTGCTTTTAAGAAAATGCGATTATTCCGTAATTATAACAGATATCAAAAAACTTTAAACTGATATCGAAAGTACTTTACGTAATGAGTAAAACGACACTATTAGCTTTTTAAAAATAAAACGGGAAATATCCTAAAATTTTACATTAAGCACTCCCAAAGATTACATACACCCATACACCCGATAGGACAAACCAATAATAAATAAACAATTACCATTATTTGTTTGAGACTATTTTTCTACGAATAGCCGAATATCTAAAAACTAAATAACCAATTTTGTATCGATATCAGAGTGAATTTTAATTCTAAGGTACAGTACAGACCGAGATCTTGACACTAGTTCTAATAAAAGGTTAATATTTTCGAGACATGTACCAACTGTGCATCTACCTCCATTAAATGAAACATAGATGAGCATTATCGTGACATAATATGAAATATGATTACAAAACGTACACACAAATCGATATATTCAGTGCTAAGATGTAAACGTGTGTGTGTGTATGTGTGTTATGTCAATTGATGACAGAAAAATGTCAATTCCATAAGTATTCGAAATTATTTACGACTAGGGGTCCACCCCGGCTTCGCCCGTGGTACGTGTTTACGTTTACTCTCCATTAAAAACAATTTTGTCGTACTTCAAGGAATTAAAAAAAAAAATTAACGAAATCGGTTCAGCCGTTCTCGAATTATGCGCTTACCTACTTACACATTTTGCGATTCATTTTTATATAATATTAGATTTTTATTTTATCCTAGATTAAAATGTAAGAAATAACATAACTTTCAACAAGTGAAAGATTTTTCAATTCATTAAGTAGCTTGCTAGCTGTTTATCTTTTACATACAAATATTTCCCTCAATAATATACTTGATTATTAATAATAAACCCCTTCTAATGATTTATAGACAGCGTTAGAGGGTAGTTATAGGAAAGGCAATTATATGAAGTGGAGACGGCTAGTTTCGACGAGTAAAGTTTTGATAACCGGAATTAATAATCACTTATATTGTTAACTAGCTGTGCCCCGCGGTTTTACCCGCATTGCTCCGCTCCTGTTGGTCTTAGCGTGATGATATACAGCCTATAGCCTTCCTCGATAAATGGACTATCTGTTAGATATAATAACTTTTCAAATCGGACCAGTAGTTCCTGAGATTAGCGCGTTCAAACAAACAAACAAACTCTTCAGCTTTATAATATTAAAATATTATTGAAGATTTTAATCCCATTCTATCTTCAACGTTTACCAAATCTATTGGTAAACATAAGAAAATGTATGTATCCTAGAAATGAATAGCAAAATGGCGTATATTATATAAATTTCCCGAGTCCGATAAAGTAAATAGTATTCATAGGTATGGCCATCCACACCTGCTATATACGTGACTCGAGTGTTAACCCTTTCCCAAATATATTCAAATTATTATGAAGTGAAAATAATACGATGAAATCTTTATATGGGTGAAATCTGTAGGCAGGTTTAATCGACGATTTATTAGAGATCTTTAAAGCGATTTTTGTAAGGATGACCTTTTTAGCTTATTTTAACACGCTTTTTTCAAGAGAATGTTCGATGTTTTCTAATATTTTGTATGTAAGTTAATATTGTTTAACTAAGCTTTTGTTATTTAATTTAGATATTTTTAAGCTATTGCATAGCTTCTATCGCGGGCCTTGAGCGCGGGGACCGAATCGAGAAATTCCGTAACGAAAAAACCTCACGCTCCCCACTCCGACGGGCTTGGAGGTGTGGCTTGAAGGCATGCTATGCAATAGCTTTACCGCGGCAGTCCCCGAGTGCCACACGTCTTTTTTTGTTTAAAAAATTGTTTCAGTAGTTTAAAAAAATATGGTTTAGCTTAAGTAACGTGTAGGTAATTGAGTTTTGTTATTACGAAGGTTTTAAATATATAATAGCCCAGCTCGATTCCGACCCAGTCGAATCAAGATAAAAACAAAAATAAACATACTTATCCCATGTCACTCATGAATAATGTACATTTCTGCTGGTGAAAAGAATTTTCGAAATTGGTTAAGTAGCTTCCGACCTTTTTTAGTAGACACAATTTCCCCTTTTCTCAAGTATATTATTAAAGCATAGATAGGTAATAATTTATATTCCAAGATAACAACGTATCAAAGATATACGTTAAAATAATACTCGAAAAATTCATAATTTATATTGATAACCCGCTAATACCTATCTAAATTTGGTCTCAAAATGAAAACATATTTATAGCACTTTGTAAACAGAGTTTGTACAATATTACAATAAACATAACGTTATCACACACACACATAAATGCGAATTACGAAGATATTGATGTGCAGCGCGTGGGTGCGAGTTATGTGTTTTGTGCACACACTTTTTGTGTTTGGGGGACTGTCCCGGATGGAAAAATGTTCAGAAGTGTAGCTATAAATAATAGTATAATGGTTAATGAATAGGTTTGTGGTAGACGAGGTGGATTTGTGCTGTGGCTTAAAAATATGAAATTTTATCTTGAAAATTTCAGTAATTTTAAAATTTTAATAATTTGAAACTTAAAATTACCATATTGGTAACACGATACCATAAGATTTTCTCTGGCAAAAATAATGTCACTCAGCATTTATACATATTGTATAAATATGTGTTACTTGTCGGTAAGAATTATTAACAAAGATAATAATGTCCCAGACTACAGAACAATATTAATCTTTTTTTTTTCCAGAAATGGACATCAAACCTGCACCCTGCAACACTGCATGGATATTTTACCAATGAGCACAGAGAATCTCAATCTTCCCACATATACCTATGTATTCTTGAAGTACTTGTATAAAGCTAGAACATAATATTATTTCAAACATGTTGTTATTCAGAACATTTCCTGTTTTAATTAACCTACCTAGTATAGTAGATATAGAGCTTATTTAGCTCTGATCGTCAAGTAAAAAATAAATAAAATATTTCCTCCTCCATTTTCCATTCATATGGTCACCCGAACAAGACGCCATGATGGAATATCATGAAGATTATTTACTACAAGCTTTATTTTATTAACACACGTCACTGGCTTACGACTTGCGTTATTTCGTTGTATAATCGTTTTATGTTAATGTGTTCTACTTCAATAATTAAAAAAAGGGGCCACCCTGGCGCGTAACCCTTGTCTGTGATTAAAATCTTGGATGTTTTAGACTACATGTCTAGATTTAGCTATACTGTAGGTGGAAAGAGTGAAGTCTGTTTCTAAATAGATATTACTATAAGTGGAGTCTCATAGAAAATGTATATAAAAAGTTTCTTTAAAGAGAGATTAATGTTAATGAATTTGTATTTAGTTATTAAAGACCATCCATCTTTATAAAGAGTAGGTACTTTAACGTCTTCTGAGGTAAATACACTGAATTTTATTTCATTATATATTTTAAAACGTTATCGTATTTCACAGAAATTGTAAGCCTTCCGATTGTGAAAGGCAATATACGTCTAACACTACAATGCTCTCATATTTTTCGAAGGAGTACTGATTTACACGATTCTTGTGTTGAGGGTGGATTTTATGATTACTAAAATTGTTTACAACTCTTCTTTGTATCACAATGTGGAGAAATATATTGAAGTATGTAGTTCAAGTGATAAAATAAATGCTCTTTTTTATATTTGGAGCTAGTAGAGCTATTAATTTTCATTGCTTTGTTCTGTTGTATTAAAAATAGCCTTGGTAATATTTTAATACTCCATGTACATACAGTGATCAGATAACGTGTTTGTTACAAAATATATTGTAGGTAAAACGGACGCGAGTGAAGCCGCGGGCGAAAACCTTTTAGTAACACTGAATAATTTTATAGCATTCATAGCTAGTTTCAGATCTTTCGGATACTCGTACTGTTAAATATATATATCTGTTTCAGTAACAAATCTTAAAAAAATAGAAGTTGTGTGTAGTGACTTTTTAGTAAGTACCTACTTCAGTATTTTTTAGACCGATAGAGTCATTGATTATCGTATATTATGATAAATTAATTAATTATTGTTCAATAAAACGTACCCAGAGGTTGTGCCACAAGGGTTTTAATGTTTCAAGTGTATGTTTGAAAATAATTACTAAGATTTCATTTTTAATATGGAAATAGGATTGAATACATGAAAACAAAAACTTCTAATAAAATATAACCCTTGCTGTGTCGAATGTATAATTGCAAAAAACGTCCCCGAACTCGGTCCAAAAGTTAATCTAAAAAGTTCCCTTTAATCTGGAAAGTTCGAAAGATTGGTCCAAACATTGTACAAATATTTGATAACGAACGCACTCCAAACATCAAAGTAAGATGCCTGCGATTGTATTTCCTCGCTGTAGGGCTGCGAGAAATGTATTCTAATGTGAGTTTGTACTTTTTTTGTTGAATTTTATGAAAGAAAAATGCATTGAAATATTTAAATACCGATTTATACTATTTCAGTCAAGAATGCTCTAGATATTGGTCAGTGAAGATAGAGATATATTATCAGGTTCATCAAAAATATACGCAAGTGGTGTTTAAAATAAGTTCATTTTTAAATATGTATAATTTAAGAATATCGAGAACGATTTAATGCAATATTTGGTTTATGTACTAGTATATCTAAAATCTTTACATTTTCCATTATATTTCTTTGAGTGTGTTTTCTAACTAAACGTATTTATTTATTTACTTAATGAAACAATGTAAAAAAACATTGGTATTTCTAATAAATAAATAAATACTTGTATTAATTTCC
>CAJQZM010006823.1:0-17851 GCA_907164665.1 Colias nastes | reverse complement strand
ACTGATTGCAATGATAATTGTAAATATAGTTGGAGTGTAGGTTTCTACTCTGTAAGATGAAACAGGTATTTAATTGAAAACTTCCAGACGCGGGGCGTGGTTCGGAATGCAAAATCCATTTATTACTTAAATACCTACCTATATTAGAATATCATGTGAAAATATTGGTACGATTGGTATAGTCTTGAACCTATGTTTCTGTACAAAGCTTTGTGTGCGAAATTGTTTTCTCTCTAGTAGGAACACAATAAGTACTTACTTTTTTAATTCTTCTTGCCATGCTGATTCTGAAGAATTGATAGGTTTACCAGTCATAAGAAACATAGATACTTGGCTTATACATCGCTTTAGTCCCGACATTCTACTAAACATGAAATCACTCTAAGTCCACAACGGTTTTTATCTTACTAATTAGTAAACTTAACAATAATATGTCTTTCTTATAGATGTCTTTCTCACAAAAAGTTGTCACAGAGAGTAGGTATCGTTCTGGAATTCAATCACCTAAAGTTACAAAATTGTCTCCGCTCTGTCTTTTAATAGCACATTTATTAGGAATTCACTAAAAACTTCCTTGATATCGAACAATAATACCACAAATTTTCGTAACACCGAGATCATCTTGATAGAGCGCACTTATGAGGCCGAAATGAAAAGTCTTGGGAAAAAGCATCCGTGAGTTTTCCACTAGACCTGATTGTAAAGAGAATTGATCCAATACTGAAACGGTCGGATGTTTAATGAAACAGATGGGAAGACGTTCACAAACAAACACTGTACAGGCGTCCCGTGCCAACGTTGCCAGTGGCGCCGCGAAGCGTCGCAACGTCGCCTCATCTATTTTTTGAGTAAAATACACTTCTCTATACTATATTAAAGTATCACCTTTGAAAGCTTAATTTACGAGCGATTGGATAAATATTTTGACGTCTGAAAACAGCAAAACGAGTTCAAACACCTGGACTCTGGGGATCACATGCAGTACGCATGAGTAAGTTTAATCAAAGAAACGTATTTTTATTACGGTCGAAAAATATAAAGTCCATTACACGGATGACGCAAAACTTTAGCGTGTAATGTATTTAGTCATTAATCGTATCAAAATGTGATTTAAATCTGAGTATCTATTAAAATAACTTCTCTTGGTTTAGCATATTTTCCAAAAATAACTATTTAATTATGTACTTGTTTTACCTCTATATTTCCTAGAAACATCTTTATGTATCGAGACAATAAACGAGGTAAGTCAGTGAATCATTTCATGTATAAATAGTTACTTACTATTGAGGCAATACGTTATTTTATTTGTATCAGACGGTAGGCTTTATTATCTGTGTTAAGTTGTTTCCTATAGAAGGATCTCTCGCATATTAGGTGCCTTTACTATTTACTTTGGCAAAAGATAATTACTGATAATATCTTTTCTTACCCGTTACTATCCCATTTATGATTTTTTGCTACTTATATTTATTGTTGAAACCGAAAACAATAATAAATTTATTCGACTAAGGTTTGTGGTAGAGCTCTTATCTACACCAATTTTTCTTGAATAAGAATTGTGTAAAATAAAGGAAACAAGTTTTCATTACATACGTTTTCCATAATATAATACTTTATTCCCTACGACAAAGCTTATTCATTTAAACGATTACTGAAATATAATAGGAAACATCTTGTATTTTCTTGCATCACATCTCTACGTAGGGGAAAACACGTTTTTGGTAACCGACTTAAGTGTATGTATAACTATGTCTATGTATACTGATCCATTCCAAAAATATACCAGTCACTATATTATGAGTCATCGTAAGATTTACGGAACAGGCAACAGCCTGCTGAATTAATAATAATCGATTCGCTTCTGATGACGTAGTTTATGTGTAATAAGAAAGGTTTTTACGTTGAAACCGTAAGGAATGAGGTATTGTTCTGATTATAGATGTGATTTAAACAGTAACTATTACAGCTTTTTAAAAACGACATTCCGAATTCTATGTAATTTGTTAAACTAACGATTTTAAAGATTTCTCTTTGAAGTCATGATGACTCTACGTGTAGCGACTAGTGAACTTCGTTCTCATGAAACCGTTGCCAAATTGTATTAATTCAGCGACATGACAAAAATATCTACGTATCTTTAAATAATATATACTCATAGTTCCACCGCGGACGTCTTTCAGGCTTCCGTAATATGAAACATATAGGTTACATAAATTTGGCTACTCAATACTAGATGGCTCTGATTTCAATTTCTTGAAAATTAATTGAAGCCAGTTTTATCATGAAAACAATTTAGCCACGCATTCAATTATTATTGAATAGTATATTCAATACCTCATTCTAATAAGATTTCATTTAATGATTCTGTATAACAGTCCATAGTTCAAGGAGAATTACTCATAAATATTATCAAACATACAGTTTTACATAAGTAGATAAGTATACATTTTTGCATTATAAAGAATTATAATTACTTTGAATTTTCTTAGAAGTAAGGTTAGTTTTTTTATAAAATAAGTAAAAGTAAGTACTATTATTATCATAATAATCTGCATTTTTGCTGACTATTATGATATTCAGTACCTATTTAAGTAGAAGATGCCGACTATAAGGTTTAACCGTTTCAATACTTGGAAACTTATACCTTTTTGTTAAAATATTAATCATTAGCAATGGGTGGCATTTAACAGGCGATAAACAGCTGTATTTAATTTAAAAATATTCAGTCGCTGTCATTAGAATGCCCGTTCAGCCAATGACGCATTCAATTTTTTACCTTAGTAAAGACGTTTCACATATTTATGGGATTTTCCCTTTTCAAGATTCCAATATTCTTAGAATTGGGTTACTATAATTTGGTTTTTAATTTATTTCATCTGCTTTGGAATGTATGAACTATGAACATTAAGCTAACCACTAAAAGTATTAGCGGTAGATAAGTACCTACTGTGTACTATGAAAACAATTTATTATAAGGAAATATTTTTTTTACGTAAACATAAAAAAAAACATAAAATAAGTTGGTCCTTCCGTATACAATTTGTAATTAATTAGCCATAAAGTATTCTACATAATAAAAAAAACAAGGCTTCTATAAACAACATTTTTAAACTAACAATTCCAATTTGATAGTTGAAGGAAAAACTTTAGCTGCGTTGATCACTTTTTCTTTGGGAAAATCTTATGGTAATAAGGTATACGGTAATAATTAGGGCATCCAATCCCGGTATTCCGAGATCTCGTTATTCCGAGATCCCGCATCATTTTTCAGTCCCGCACAATGCGGGATTACATGCGCGGGATCCCGCGGGATTTGCGGGACTTACCTTGGCTTCAGTTGCTTCTCCTAGGCGCACATTGTGCCAAATCAATTCTATTGACTCCATAATAAAAAAAGAGATGACTTTGTATGAATCTGGAGGTACACTAGGCAAATATTTATCTTTGTCATACAATGCACTTAAATGCATTCCGCCCACTAGTGTAGAAGCCGTGAGGGCTTTTTCAGCTGTCGGATATTTAGCTTCACATATTCGCAGCAGCCTGGCAGATGATACATTAGATACATTATGTATCTTACGAAAACATTTCCAAAAAAAATAATATGTCATTAATCATTATAATCGTACTTCTTGCTTGATTTGATAATTAAAACTAATAAAGCTATGTTGATTTTTATTACTTTTGTATCCTTCAATCCTTACACTATATTTACTAATATACAATTTAATGTACCACATACACACTTGCGGGATCCCGCCAATACCGAGATCCCGCGGGATTGAGAAATATCAATCCCGCAAATACCGAGATCACAAAAATGCTGCGGGATTGGATGCCCTAGTAATAATGGTAGCTAACTCGAACTCGAATGTTTATGTTATGAAATAGAAATTATCAGTTTTCACTTCTATCGGCACTCTCCGTGATTGTCAATAGTTCATTTAAATATCAATTCTTGCTTTTATTTAAAGTCAATGTTATAAAAATATGCTATCTAGAAAAAGTCACGTTTAAACCAAACGTTTTAATGATAATATTATAGATACATACATATACGTATTTTATTAAACATTAATATTTATAACTACGACACGTTATCAACTCTTCAATCCGGCAAATCATAAAGTGTCAAAGGGCTATATTATGATGTAATTAGCACATGTAATATACAGAAGGTCCGTGACCATGAATCAACCTTACATAATAATTATTCTCAACCGGTTTGGTGCTATGAACTCAACAGATAAAATAATTCACATTGATAAAAAGATTTATATTCGGCCACCCACAGGACGGACGTATTTAAATCTTAGAATTTAAATATTTTTCACGTGAATTCATTATTTCAATATGCTAGCGATTGGCACTTTATATAGGTGTGGCTCGCATTTTCTTAATATTAATGTAATTTACCTACATTTTTACTAAAATTATAAAAATGTCATATAGTATATGTAATATGGTATCTCTTAATGCTAGTATCTCTTAATGCTTAGTATTTAGGTAAGCAAAAATTAAAAATGCAGTTGTTATAAAAAAAAATCAATCTTTTCGTAAATATATTTTTTTCTGGTTATTTTTGCCCTAATCAGTTGCATTTTATATAAAAGCTACATAATATTGATATAAATTTAAGTCCAACATATTATTTTAAATAAAATATAGCGCTTAAGCCATGTAGGAACCAGTATGTAAATGAAGTTAGGTTTCCAAAAATTTTATGTGACCTATGTACTATATGCAGTCACCTAGAGCGTGTAAGTATCTAACTTATTGATATTCACTTAGTTAAATAAATATTTATTATCCCAAATATCATCATCATTAAAGGCACCTTGAATGTTTTTACTTGCACATCATGAAAATAATAGTTATAAGGGAATTTCCAATTCACAGTATTAAAATCAATTTGTTACGCATAGAAATACATAAAGCGTATCTAATAACATTTACAAGGCTAAAACAATGTCTCAGTAATTCGGTAAATTGGTAAAGCACCACGTGAATGTCTATTTATTTTCTAAAACATTCGTAAAACAGTTGTTTTTAGTGCAATTATTCATCTGAAACTTCTAAAAACGTTGTCTTCTAGTATCTATATGGAACTAGTAATTAAATTTTAGGTAGGTAACATTGAAATCGATTATAATATGAATAAAAAACGCTGCTTTTCACTACATGAATTTTAAGAATTGAAGGGCTACATGAGTTTCAAATAAAATGAAAATATTATCCAACAAATGTGTAAATTGTAGAGCTAATTAATTTAAACTTGTGATTTGAATTCGATTAATTGCAATAATAAAATATAATTTAAATATTGAGACTTGTTGCCGTCTGATTGCCATAACTAAATAACTAGTAAAAAATTTTGTTCTATAACGCAAAACCAATTATGCCTCTAGGCTCTACTTTTTATTGGTCTTTTGTTAAGCGTTAACTTGGTGATCTTTTCTTTTTAACTGACACTAAACATGCCATCTAATCTTCGCAAATAATATAAATAAATAATAATAAATAAATAAATATTTCAGTACAATTTTCACACACGGCACGATCTGATCCCATACTAAGCTTTCGCTTGTGTTATGGAAACCAGATGGCTGATAAACATACATATATAATTTTAAATAAATACTTATATAGATAATTAACACCCAGACACAGAGCCAACATCTATGTTCATCACACAAATATTTGCCCCGGGTGGGAATCGAACCCGCGAACTCTGGCTTGCAAGGCAGGGCCACTACCAACCAAGCCAACCGGTCAGTCAATATGAAAGGTATATTTTACAGAAATGCACACATGAACAGTTTACCTAACGGTTTTATCGAACGTAAAACCACAACAGTTATTGTTTAAATGTTCAAATTCTAAAAGCGTCTTTTTGATTTCCCGCATAAAGGCGGTTTCTGAATCAAAAGTTTAAAAACGTGCGTTGCATGGGTACATTATTAATACGTCCCTGGTGATAAGGTACGTCAGGAAACGGGGCGAACCTCAATTGCAAATGTTCGAGTTATAGCGACACGTGATATAACCACATACGTTAATATCATATTGTTTAGTGGAGGAAGTGAGCGGCCTCGCGACGTTCTTGGTAGAAACGCAGACAGAATTTGAACTGCTTATTAAAAAATTCGCACATGCTCCACGCTTTCTGTGAGTGGAGCCAATATTTGCAGATTTCTCCGCATTAACACGTGAAAGTTCCGTTGACTTTGGTTATCGTCACTAATGGGCTTTGCAACAATACAGCAATATTATTTATGAAATCCATCCTGCGTAATCCAATATAATATCTTGAAAATTATAACAGTTTCAACTGTGTGGTATCATCTAGCGCTTCCAGTCTTATATGTATCCGTAGACAAACAATTCTGACACACATCCAAAAATAACAACGGACAGTTAACGTTCGCTTGCCAATATTTTAGATGAAATCACTGAATTATAAGCTTGTTTCACATTAAGATCATTAGAACCTTATCGAACTTCCTCTAAAACAACATTGAGTTCATGCAGATTTCTTTTATGACATTTTACGAGTATATTTAATATGTAAAGACGAACCGGAAAAATGCAATAAATTAACCCTGAGTGCAGATTGAAAGGCTGCATACGCGTGATTTCATTGCCAGAGCAGCATTGTTTTGGTGGCGTCTACAGCGGCGACAGGTTTCCTGTTGATCATTACCTGCAGCTTAAAAGGAGGACATCCGTTTCCTCCGGCATCATTTACATATACCTAGAAAGCCGACTGGTATTCGCACCAGCCTAGACGTTTTACAGACGGAAGAACCTAATATGTTACGAGCAAAGTTATATGATATTGGTAAATTATCAAGTTGATTGCGTACGAAACCTAATAGGACCCTTATTAGCACGAACAGTTAACCTAGATGTAGTTATAGCTTATAATTAAAGTGCTTGGTCGATAAGTTAGCAATAAACCATGGCGACCGCATTGAAGCCATGCGGGCGCCATTGCTCTTGACCTTTATATCTCTTTAAATGAGAATTCTTAAATGATATTGTGAAGCACGCGTTGGCACTCGTGAAGGATTTTCAGACTTGTTCTGTATGCCAACGCTAATTATTAAAATTATGTATATAATGAACATTTAATGATTATATCTACCTTTATGCTGGTTTTATCAAACTTTGATCATTAAGTAACGTCTGTATATCTATTTATAATTACTATAAATGATTCTGTATATTATGGTGTAGATGATTACACAGTAAGCAGTTCGATTATGTTCAGCAAAAAGATTAATTTACTTACTTAAGAAGAAGGTTTAGGGCACTCTCGTTTCTAGTAGTGGGTACATCCTTGACACTGGAAGGTTCGCTGCGAACGCCGCGGAGGGACAGGCGGAGCTGCCGCGGGAAGGTGCTGAGGAGGCCGCTGCTATTCCGGCGCTGGTTGAGGCTCTTGGAGCGCGTCAGCTTGTTGGACTCGACGTCCAGGCGCGGCGGGGACGCGTCCCCGGCGCTCGGGGCCATCGTCCCGTTCGACGCGTTCGTCGTTATTATCGTAGGGACAGCAGCGTTCACATCACCCAACAGTTTCTCCCACGGCGATTCACCGTCCTCCTCAGATATCGTCTCGAAACTCCTCGGGCCGACGGACGACGTCGTTTTATCGGACATATTGAAGAATTGAACGGACAAAGGATTCAGAAACGGAACGTAGCAAAACAGACAACCGCACCACTTGGTCACTTCGGATTTTTAGTTTCTTGACAACACTTCACTCTTATCATAATATCCATTTGTAAATCATAATGTTTGGGGTAAAAATGTTGACACTGAAACAAAAGAAAAAACATCTTAGATTAATTTAATGTTCATTAGAATCAGGAATTTGTACAATATTAATGATATGAAAATGTAATTTATAATTTTCCTTTTCATAACAATTATAGTAACTAGGCACGATAAAATTTTATTTCAAATTCCTTAATATTATTTAAACTCAAATCTAATTAACTTAAACCAATCACATAGATAGGTATTTCTTAGGAAACACACCGGTAAATCTATCGAAAGTGCCTTTCTAATGTATTCTCTTTGCTCATTACATACGGAAAACGGCACTTTGAATTCACTAATTAAATCTACAAATTGCACTTAAATTTCGCAAAACAGAGATTATAATCGTTGAAATTTATGAAGTTTTCTTTTTATTAACTCTTACAATAATTGCATCTTTGTGCAATCCGTCTGCTTTTTATCAAAATTGTTTAGCAAGGAAAGTCTGTTGTTCTTAAATATAATTTTATAGCGATAGGTAACTGGATCGAGACAGACATCTCAAAACTATAGCATTGTTATATTGCTTGCTTTATTTACCACGGTAGTGGGCAATTTAAGATAAACAAAATGATGTAGTGGAAGCGTTTAAATAGTCGTTTAGTTATGACTTTGTATATTTTATTGCCTTATTTTAAAATACAGTTAGCAAATGCTTAATGACTCACAAGTAGCTAGTTATTGAGACATACATTAGGCAAAGGTATAAAACCTGTCCTTAAATTATAAGGTTGATGTTAAATCAAACACGATACACGAAAACATGATGCATCGTTAATATTTATTTTATTAATGTTTGTGCCAGGGTATATATAACTGAAAACTCCTTAATCCTGTACAAAAAAGGCGGGAGTTTTTTTTTTCACAAGATTTTCGCATATGAAAAATGTATGACAAGACGGCGGCACGTGTAAACTTGTCTGAAATTATGATTACATTCAGAATTATTGCATTAAACACGTGACTCCTAGAACAGTTAATATTGCACAATATAAATTACGTAATTACATTCTATAATGATACCCAGAACTGAAACTTGCCATAAATATCTGAAGCGCATAGCAACAAGAGATAAATTCGTGCGCAATGGTATAACAGCTCACCCAAATATTTTCTGGTTAATTCATTTAATTAATGAGTCGTATTTTAAAATTAATAACATTGTTTCAAATAATTTTTAAAATAATCTATTATTACGGAATAACGAATAACATCTTTAATAACTCGGGTAATTTTCTAAACAACAAGGAAAATAGTAGAGCAGAGAAGATTAGTAGAGGAAAATATTGTAATTGGAATTCATTATTCTATATTATATGAAAGCTGATTTTATTCCATATGAAGTCGATCATTTGCCCCTTGTTTGCTCGTACTCTATATTTTAGTAGCGGCTTGTATCTGCCAACTGTCCCGTTCATAAATGTGGGTCAATGCTCAGTTAATATGTTCGAATTTAATTTCAGATACGAAATTGATGTTTCAATGTCTAATATTTTTGTAGCTATCTTAGCGATTGACAGGCGAAGTTTCAAGTTACAAAAAAATAACAGCAACAAGGTAGGTATAATACGTTACTAGGCATGATTTCTTCATTAATATGAAGAAATCATGCCTAGTAACGTATTATTAATTGTTTCGTTTTTTCTTTATACCTACATAATCGAAAGGTTCAAAAAATGTATTCCGTATAGGAAACTAGCCATTTTAAAATCAAATTAGGTTCAATTTTGATCCAATCAGTGACTCTGTACTCTATATGCAGTATTAGGAGCTAATTGGCAATTTCAAATAACAAATCTTCAACTGAGCACAAAAGTTAGATAAACCTATTCGTATCGTGCCTATTCGTATCGTGCCTATTCGTATCGTGCCTTTTTGTGGGATTATTACTACCCAGCCAGCAAAGAAGAACTCTACCCATTCGCTAATACGAGCAACAATCTAGAGTGCGTATAAAAAGGGAATCACTTTTTGCAACAACCAAGGCTATTTGGGAACAGTTAAAAAGAACTTGTGTCGATAGTACTATATTTTTTATATTCAATTTAACAATGATTCGGCGTCCGACCAAGTCGATAACCTCATAAATGGCTTTGCGTAGTGTGTACGTTTACACTCCAAATCTACCTACTTCATTTTCTCAAATATATATTTGTTCTTCTCTTAATAATAAATAAAGATACATAAGAAAACATACAAACAGCGTTTGTTGTATTTTATCGCCAGGCAATCTATTAACCAGTCTTAACTCTTTATTAGTATTTGTTATACATAGGTAGGTACTATAATTTATAACGATCATCAACATTTTTGCTTCCATGGAAAAAAATAAGCGCCACGGCGGCGGGTTGATAATTATTTAGAACAACGTAAGTAGGCTTCTATTCGTGTCTAGTCGGCGCCAGAAACAATGCTGTTTAATATTATGCCGCATTTGCAGGCATTTCGTTGCAGTAAACAAGCAGGGAACTCGAGGTCGACGGGTAAAACGGTGATTGGAGTCCACGTAAATTCCAATTTGCTAACATTGATGGAATAAATACTGCTATGATATAATGCGCGTATGACGGAAATATTTGTTTTGTTTGCTCGATCATACCAAAGGGCAAATAATATTTAATAGACGACAGGCTCCGTTTCCCTCGTCTTATTTATTTTAACTTTCATTGAAACGAATATCAAAGTTATTCGTAATTTGAATATTCGATGAATATTCAAATGATGAATTTTAGAATATTCGATGAATAGAGTACCTAAATTACAATAAATATATTTTAAATAATGCAATTGCAATAATAATAAAATTACGACCGGTTCAATACATCATCGTCAGGTAGTTAAAACTATTGATGAGTATTCATAAATCATAAATTTCAAACAAAGCAAAGTTATAACTTCTACTGTGTGATTTATGGTAAGTAATCAAGTGGCTATAATATATTTTAAATTATATGCAATGAGAGGCCCTAAAACATGTTTTTGAAGAACAGAAAGATTGTTTTGATAGATTATCACAATAAATATCGAAGTAAACAAAAATATGTAATAAACCATAAGATAATCCTATCTATAAAAGTATCAGATATTTATCTCAAATCGCGACATGAAGTGGCTAAAGCAATCGGTAAACGAGTGGATGCAAGTCCTGAAAATAGATATGCAAAACCCACGATAACGTAAATAATAACAAAATGCAATATTGCGTCGTTAGAACGATATCTACCTATTTGATAAAAAATAAAAGAGTGGAAACCAACGTCTGTGCACTGAGGAAAGAAAATGTATGTTTTTATTTTCAGGAAAATATTCAAGAAAGTTAGTAAATACCAAAGGTCCTTTAGTAGCGAAATCAATAGAATATTCGATATATTTTATCCGTGTTTACTAAGCTGCGTTTTAACTATATCCTTTGATAATATGAGGATGTAATTATCTATTATTATTGCATTAACATAGCTATCAGTCTGTGAAATCCACACTCATGTGGACTTCATCGTGCGCACCAAACAATATGATTTAGTTAAACAAGCTATTCTTGAAACCACTTGATTTTATCAGAAGCACTCATGATAAATGCTCTTATTAGATTACTTATTGCACATTTAATGACGTTTCCGAGTAATCTACAATACCATTACACTTATTTAATGTTATACGCTACATAATTTTTATCAACCGCCTTTATGCGGTCAATACTAATTTATAACAGAATCGATAAAGTTTTATAATTGTTACATTTTACACGTGCAATAACTTCCCTTTGTTTATAAAAGTCTCACGTGGTGGCAAATTGTATTAACACTAATAATAACTTTACCCGCCATTGATACGTGCGGTCAACGACATTTATTTCGCACTAAATCATTTTCAAATTCTGTATCTAATAAAGGTTTCCATTATAAACGAGCACAAAAAACTTTGCATTTGGCACACAAACACTTATAACGGAGTCTCTTACGTGCGTTTGATTTAACATTCGAATGTTAACATCTAGTTGACAATGTTATGGTACAGTCGAAAGAATGGGTAGGTACGTGATGAAGATTAAAATAATTGCTGTTTATTGGCAAAATTGCCTTATTATCTATATAATCTCTATCAATATCATTTAGATCTATATCGAGGTTTGGAGATAATCATTTTAGATCTAGGTAATGAGGAAGGTTACATTTACTTTTATAGTTTTACCGCACCTACATCGATAAAAAACCGATAGATAGTTTGAAATGTATATGAATAAATGGAGACGAAAAAAGTTATCAATGTGAGCTAAATTAAGAAATTAGTGTAGTACTTTATAAATAAAATTAGTTGACATTCTAACCGAATTCAGAGCTTCCGGGGCGAACACGCGGAATGATTTCATAAAGGAACCAGTACGTTGGCCCATCGTTCATTCACCGCTGCTTCAAGATAAATAATCATGACAAAGTGAACACAAACCAGTCTTTTTGGAAAAGATATTCAGTATTATCAGAAACATGAACATTTGTGAAAGCAGTTGATTCAACCACACTTATACAACTGAAATACATTATTTTTAAGTTGTAAATTGCAGCGTAAATTTCTTAACCTTTGGACGGTCCTCAAGGTATTACTTTTTCGTGCGTCTCGTTCAAGGAACCTCACAGAATTTTCACGATTCGATGCCAATGTTGCGAGAGCCTGATGTCATGTTTGTTTCTTGGAATTAGAAGTTAATATCACGAAGTAAAACTTATTTATGGTCGTAAATAATAAAAATGGAAATGTGGTCGATACAAACAATATAATTCAACGAAATATACAAAAGCAACAGAATTTTATGCAATGGCGCAATTATTTTGTATGATGTCATTGCTTACTTACTACGTGGTTTCTTATAGCCCATTCAAAATAAATGAAATAAAGATAAACACTCTTAAATTACAACTGCACATTTGTTTTCAAAATTTATTGTTTTATTGATGTTTCAGTTCTTTGTATTGCCATATTTTATGTAGGAATACAAGCAATGATATATGCTACAAAGTACGTTTAATATTACAAGATGAAAAATAACAACACGATGTATGTAATTTATTCAACGATTAATAAATTTATATCTGCCAGTCAAAGGTACGCGACACGCTGAAGTAATCCATTCTAAGCATTGCACGAATGAATAGAGTATATGATTTTCAAATGAACAGAGTTTTTTCCAGTAGAAACTTAAAAAAATATCACGGTAATATTAATGCGTAAGCTGAAAAAGTTTCCCATTGATAAGCTGGCTATATAGTGTGTCAACTGTCAACGTTGGTGTAAGGTTTCAGTGCCTCATTGCCTCTTACCAATGATTAAATTGTACATTTCCATGCAGTGTTGCTAGGTGAATGCTCTTTCCTTTCAATTTACTACATAACATGATAACATTATAACTGCGAAGGAAATGTCGAGTCTGCGAAATAAGGTAAATGAGTACAATGAATTAAAATGACCTGAATGGCGCCGTCTTCTTAATCTTAGAAATTAGAAATACAATGAGGCCTGGAAATTTTAAGATAAATGATGTACTACAGAAAATGAGAACAAAAATTACGTTTGATATCTAGGTATATAATGTAAAAATATCGCAATTGATTAATTCACTAATTCTTATAAAGAAAATCGTATTCAGCAAATGTATCGTAACAGACACTGAAAATAATGTTGGCCAATAATATTTTCATAACCCGGTTATAATACCGGGATTTTGCTTGGTAATTATATACGGCCCAGTTACACTCAATTCAGCAGGGAACAAATCCAGTGCCTTAGGGGCCACAGTCATATTAAATTCCGTTACATTTTATTTTCATACATATAATATAGTTTCCTAAGAGTATAGTTTATTTTGTTATCGATTTGTAAACATGAATGATATGTTGCGGAAATCATAAATAAATTAAACTGATATCGAAGTCAAAGTATTTCCATTACTCCTACATAAATAATTATGATTCGATAAGTTTGTGTAATTTCTATCGAGAATAATAATTGTGTTAAATTCATTATTTATTAATTGCAAGTTATTTATTTATGCAGTTGCAACACCGGTTAATTAATTCAGGTTGGGTCATGGAAATTGAACTCTACAAACCATTTCAATAATTATAATTATTGAAAAATATAAAATAAAATCACAATAAATCTGATACAATAACAAAACCATTCATTTGAACAATAATTCTGTTTTATAAAGGTTGAAAAATAATAAAATAAAGAATATGCAATTTCATATTTTTAGTTCAAAGCACGATGTAAACTTAGAATATATTTTATTTATTTAATTTAGCAAATTCTTTACGTAAGTATACGGTAATTATACTACCTAGACATAAATAATATACATAATTGTACTGAGTGTATATCGCAATTTTTTAACATTTTATTAAATTTATAAAATTATCTATTCGAGCTACTGAAGGGTGGAGATAACGATGACCTTCATGCGTCGTTTGATATTTGAAATTAGTTAGAGTTATGAGATTTAAAACCGTGAATCACATAATATTTTAAATCTACTTATAACCCTTATTGTATAATCTATAAGAAGATGTTTTGAACGTAGATGCAGTGCACGAATATTATAATGTTGATATACTTTACTCAACTCTTTGTCAAGGTATGAGGAAAAAACTAAAAGGATTTTGAAAGCAAATATATAAAATATTATGTGCTCAATGCTCATAATATTATATACTTAATTAAAATGTATCATCAATAATTCCTCATAATTTGAGCTGTATTATATGCATTAGAGGAGCGGAAACCCAAAACCAAAATAATTATTATAACAGCAACGCAAATAATTGTTACCAACGAATAAAGAGATTGGAACACAAAAGAGAAAGTCATAATTATTTCAGTATTATGTAAGTAATAACAGTAAAAAGCATTTAAAAGTAAATGTTCAAGTTTCGCTTTTATCAGGCTTAGCAACAATGTTTGCTGAAGTAAAAAAATTGAATCTAAGCAGTTCAACTGCAGGCTGTAGATCATATTAATGGTTTTTGTTGATATCTATATATATAAAACTCAAAGGTGACTGATATAGTGATCTATCAACGCACAGCCCAAACCACTGGACGTATCGGGCTGAAATTTGGCATGCAGGTAGATGTTAGGACGTAGGCATCCGCTAAGAAAGGATTTCCCGAAATTCTTGCGGGAACGGGGAAAAACGGGGATGCACGTACAAAGTCGTGGGCGGAAGCTAGTTTTTTACATATAAGTAATGATATTACCTGTTTATACAATTATGTATACTTACCTCGATAATTAGTGTTTGTGAAATAATATCAAGGTAGAGCCGAAAAAAGGTAATTAGCATCTTGTCAAAAGCGAGCGGCAAAAATACCTAATATTGGTGATTTATTAATTATTATCTACCTATATACTGCTATTTAACACAAGTCACAACTCTAAGATATCAGAATACACAATGGTACCAACGACGTGTTCTTTTGTTGTTTTTTCTCTACCTAATGTTAAGTTCAAACATAATATTTTGATCTCAAATTTTGTGAACAAAGTCATTCGAATATTCCAATACCTGTACAATGTACATTTACATCATACAAGATATTTAATATATATTTTTTGTGAAGAGTTCCCAGTTGAAAATTTTAAACGTTTTTTGATTTGTACATGCTGTAGCGCAGCAAAACGAGATTTTAAATGTCATTTATTTCCACTCACAGGCCACAGCCAGTTATTATTTAATAAACATATTGATCGCTCCATGATTGACGTATTTGTGCAAAAAATAATCGTACACAAATAATGATAAACTTCAGTGAAACTATTATATACTTCAATGTGATTATCTATATATATGTAGGTGTGATAACACAAAATATTTGAGAAAAAAGGCATTGTCGAATGAAATCCAATTCCTAAAATGTGACTTTTGTTCTACCTCTAAATATAAGATAGTCCTATACCTACTAAATCATTCCTATTTATTTCGTACTGAATTAAAAGTCTATTAATTAAGATTAATAAATATCCAGTCGTTTCACGACCGCACGATAAGAGCAACAAATTTTTTATCGTACGTTACCACAGTCCACAACGAACATCACTAATTATGTGGGTATCATAAAATATTGTATTTAATACTTTATTTATATCGATGTAGAGTCTAAAATAGATTACTAATTTGTTCAACATTGTAATAAAGTGTCAAACAATGCTGTATACAGGCGAAATGACGCGATGGCTGTAACATTTTGCGCCATCACATTTTGTATTTATTTAACGACTGTATATATAAAGATTTTCCAATACATTTTTATCTGCAATTAAAATGATAATCACAGACAGACGTGCTTATGAAACAAATATTTATATCCACACGAGAACAAATCTAATATCTGAATTATTTATTACTGATGTAGTTTCAATTACAGAAATACTCGTAGAATTTAAGTTCCCTTCCTTTATTTAATGAGTGCTTTATTAAATGTTTGACAATCTAATATTGCGATGTTATGAATTATATAAAAATTAGAAGAATCGATATAATTGAATTACATGAATATTTATTACAAAATATTTTGGTTGGAAAATTAGCAATAGAATGATAGAAACATGGTAGATTTATGCTGGAACTTCTTTCATATAATTGTTCAACACTTAAAATTGACATATACGATATTATTTTGTATTGTAAATTTTTGTACCATTATGTATACTTTTGAATATATTATTTAGAACTAAAACTAATGGTTATATCCAAATGCTCGTTCAACAAGTAAAATTGTAGTTATTATATGTTTCAAGTGGCGTATCGTGTCACATAACGATTGTGATTATTTCGTAATATTGTACGTATCTAATCGCAATAACGGTAAATTTTTATTTATAATGTATATAGTTTAAATAATTTATAAAATTTCCAAACACAAAGCAATTATCGAAGAAGTTTGTATTTTGTTTAAATTCTCAATAATGATTACATATTAAAGTATATATTAAACTTAAATATGTTAAAGATAATAGACTATTATATAAACCAGTTAGGAAAAATATCTATGTACGTAGTCGATTATTTAACAATGCAATGAGAATCGGACGTCAAGTAAAGTACACGAAAATCCTTGAAAAATAAGGCTAAAGTTATGTGACGTCATAGAGTAAGCAGTGTCTATTTAACTTGTTTATTTGTTCTAATTTATCGTACGTTAGTAACAAACTGTATCACGTATAATATCATAGGACCATGTATGCAAATAATTATAATCAATAACATTATCGACACATTTTTAGGTTAGATGTATGGAATAGTGTCAAATGTCGTTCATTTGCTAACGTTACTCTAAAAATACAGTATGTCAACTTTCTTGCGCGAAAATATTGTGACCGTTAACTAGGTACGTTAAAGTAGAGCAAAGATAATTTTTTATAGAATCGTTTTAAATCTAGTAGGTATTTGACACTGGTATATAGAAGTTCTAACAATACATTGTAAATGGATAGTTTATAGAATATTGCTTTGAAAAAGTTTTCTATTGGTTAAAGATGGGATTGACATTGTCTTATTGTACAAAAAACCAAGTTTATTTTCTTGTAACAAACAATTTTTATCGTGGAATTCCGCGTTCATTATAATAGAATAAATTATTAAAATCCAACTATTAGTGTTTTCTCGTTAGATCCAGCAATTTAAATGTTTTGAATAGGTATTGTAATAGGTACTTGCTTTTTAGACAATTATTCTTACAAAGCGTGATAAATATTACATAAAACATGCATAAGGCGCTAAATTATATGCGTTGCTAAATATTAAATTTAAATTTAGCATAGATATATAATACTATGTTTCGCAAAGTAACTATCAATGTAGAGTCAACTATTGACCTAGTTGCCTGTTCTAAAATTCTAATGTTGACGATGAGTGACATACTAAGTATAAGCAAATGTGACTAATATAAATAAAAACTAAAGGATAACACTGAATGATTCACTCACCTTCATATATGGACCTATCAT
Organism: Colias nastes; assembly: GCA_907164665.1. Classification (NCBI taxonomy): domain Eukaryota; kingdom Metazoa; phylum Arthropoda; class Insecta; order Lepidoptera; family Pieridae; genus Colias; species Colias nastes. The sequence goes on along the minus strand of CAJQZM010006823.1, from coordinate 31 downwards.
AAAGAAAGTTTATCACAGCGTTTCGCGAAAT
>CAJQZM010006819.1:0-13099 GCA_907164665.1 Colias nastes | reverse complement strand
TAGGGTTCTGCACGTTTCCGTTACAGATTTTATTATTCACTCATTAATCACACTTTATTATTCACAGCTCGTGATTGAATTGAATCGACAGAGTTGAAAGGATTCACAGACGCGACGAGATATGTAACACAATAAGAGCGCAAAAGTAAAAAGGTGAATCCGATCGTAATTGAATCTCATTAACATTCTCTTTCGAACTCATGTAAAACTAATTTAATTACAACGTGAAGTACAGATATGGGCTGACAATGGCGGCTAATATCAACATAACAAAATAGTGAATGTCGAAATGAGCAGGCATTGCATTGTTTGCGCTAACAACGTACAGGCGGTTGAGCGCAGCGCGCGATGTGATGACAGTCGCAGGGAAGGTGATAATATGTGTACATATGTAACATTAAACTGCAAAAATAAACGACACTTTCACACTACATGGGTTCAAGAACAAGTTTTTCCATAACACAAAAGACGACACTGAATAGTTATAGCTGCTTCGCGGCTTCGTCGCATAATCCAATAAAACAATTCACGGAATGTTATTGTACAGTCAGAATGCCTTGTATCTATTTGCAAAGCCGAATCATATATTTTTTTAAATATAAGTAATAAATGTTATGAAAAGACAGATTCACATTGCTTGTACAGTATACTTCTGCTTGGGAAAAGTATTTATTCGAATACATAAATTAATCATCACTAAAAATTGTATAATGTACTACTTATTCGATATTTATATTCAGCGCAGTCAACAGATTGCAAGAAAAGACCACTTTGTCATATTAAACACCAACTGCACCATCGATCGCATATCGGCTGTGCGTAATTAAGAATGTTAATTATATATTTCCAATAACATCTGATTTAATTATTCATCGGGTTTTACTCGCACTGCATGAACTTTATTGCAACGTTTTGTGCTAACGGTACAAATGAAATTGGCGACTGAATCTCAAAATATATGAATTTGATTCAATGGTGGAGCAAGCGGCTTCTCTTTCTGTTGTTGGGAAGGGCTGCCACCGGGGCATTCGTTTGCTAAATTCTCTATTTTTAATAATTTATATGGACACATTATGCAGCAGCCGAAGAAATATTCCGTCATATTTTGCTTTGGAAACAGCGAGATAAATATTAATGACACCTTGTATTGAGCATTATTATCCGTTTTGTTTAGAGGTATAAACCTGTTGATGCTAAAAACACCTTTTACATTGTTCGACCCAAACTGTATCTCGTGTTCTGTGTCCATAATACTCTATTTAAATAGATTATTTTATTTTTAGTAACATTTATAGTATAGTCGCATGAATATTTTTGAAGAATATATTTATACGCACCCAATACAATTATTGAAATTCTTTTTTTTCATATGTCCCATTTGTGAGAGTATGCATAACATAGGAGATGAAATAGGAAACAGAGACCTTCATGACTCCAATGGACATGATTGGAAATTATGTTCATCTAAACACATAAAACATGAAGACCTTGATCAATAAATGCAAATAACCTTGATAATCATCATCAGTTCAACATATTGACAAAGAGTAACCTTACCATTCAAATACTAAAAAAATAGGTCCACTCTACTGCTATAATGAGTGTGGGAATCAATTGAACGGCAGAAAGCATAGCCCTAAAAGCATTATGCAAGTGGCCGGTAACACGTGTAGCTGCGATCGCGACACCTTCACCAGCCTTTACCATAATTGCCGGTATTATACTTACAATTTACTGCGTGAACAGTGAACTTTAACGAAATTCTGTTCCTGTGTAAATGTTCGCCTCACTTTTTGACTAATAAATAATATTTGGTCATTTACAAGTCAAGTAGAGACGATTTATGGCCCGTTTTGAACGTAAATATTGCATAAGTATTATGTTCCATGAAATAGTGTATAAATTCGCAGAGATTGGCACTGCTAGAGACAACCATCCCACGACTAAGGCTTTAAAATAATAATTTTGATGTAATTCTTATTTATTATGAAACCTTTTGTACGTAATGTGTAAAGTGGGGAAATCTTGCATAGATAGCCTCCGGGGAAGGGGCCGTGGGTTATGTCGGATTCCTACCGACCAAAACCCCACTGTGTTCCGTCAAGCTGCATCAACGACGGGGCCACGGGTATGGTAGAATTCTTCCGTGACCCCATCAGCGGCTGCCCGTCGCCAGGCCAAAACAAGTACATGCTTACCTAGCATTTACCTACATAGGTACCTAATAATATTCATAGATATAAGTATTTATTTATCGGTAAGAGGAAACTAATCCACATAATAAATATGTATAGCTTACTTTGTGTAAAAAATAAAAAAAAGCAATAATATAATCGTATTTATGTAACGTGTTTGTAAATCAATTTTAATTTATTTACAAAAGGATGTTTATGTAATCGTTGTTTCTCTAAATAATTTAAAATGTTAAGATATTAGTCCACTAATTTCTTTACCACTATATACAGATACTATAACTATAATTTTATGTAAAACAAGCTCACAGAAAAAGTGGCATTATCTTTTTACATGTATAACATTATTATTAGTTAAGAATTGGTAGTACCGGAGTGAATTTTTGGATGTCATTAATTAAAGTGGTTTTAATTTAAGATAAATAGTAGATACTTGCCACTGGATGCTTATAAACTATAATTTGCATAATTATATAATTTTCTTATCTAAATATAAATTATTCTATTAGAATAAAATAATTATGTTATTATAATATTTTTGTTACCAATTTTAATAACTACTTAGGTGTTCAGTCAAAATGTTTACCGTTGTTATTTGAAAATTCATACTGGTACTGGTGTGTTTATTTCTGCTATAAAGATATACTTAGTAATATAACAATTTTTATTTGTATGTGATACATATAAACGAATTAAACACCCTAAAGAAATAGAACGTTTATGGCAAATTGCAACTAAATTGAGCAATATCCTTGTGCACATAAAAACTGATCAGATTGCCTTTTTTGGCAATTACTAACACATTACCTCTGTTCAATCATTTTACGGTCGTTCCTTGAATGAAGACAGCGCTCCTCAGAATCCGTATGTAACAGGGGAGATTCCGGGCGAGCGGTAGGGCTGAGATGACTGGCTAATTGCTGCGTACGCAATGCACGTACAGTGGCTGACATGTCACAAGACGTCTGCCACCGGCAGCGGCGATCTCTCAACGAATTCCGATCGGCAAGAGCGAAAAAGACACGAGCCGGGCATGTGTGGGTAAAAAGTTGCGCGGCCGGGACTTCGCCACGGGAGGCTTTGCGCTGCGGCTGCGTCCTGTCCCCTGCGCCTTATCAAATGAGCTTCATAATATAATATTATGATAGTTACATTACCATTTGAGGATATGCATACTGCATGACTAATATTACTTGCAAATTGCTAATGTACGTTCATATTGTATGTGACAATATAATTAACTTTTTAAATTATTCATTATTTCCACATTTGGCTGATTCAGATAATAACAGAAATTACAAATCAACCTAATAAATTGTAGCAAACATGATACTTACATTGTAAAAGCCAAAAATGGTTTAAATATTAATTCTGAGTATATTATTATGAAGCCTCAAAAAATGCGGTGAAGACTAAACGTTCTAGTTCTGAGTATAGAATGAGTGACACGGCCGATCCCTCAATGTAAGGCCGTCGGCGCGACGCGACTCACAAAAACTCCGTCTGCAGTTCTGGGGCTGCGCAGTGGGCACGCGCATCGAGCTTTCGCACTGAGAGCTTCCTACACAAGTCACCGCGCCCGCGCCGTCACGCCGCTTCACATTGTCACAATGCACGAGCGCATCGTGCATGCCGAACGCACGATCGATACAGCAATCGACATGGTAATTAATTTAAAACTACCTTTTGCCAAATGTAATGAAGTAATGTTAAATGAATTAACGATCGAGCGAATGGCGAAGTAGGAAAACGGGGAGAGGAGACTAGCATGGTAATAGGCCGTGAGTGCGATCGCAATGTACGCGCACGCCGACATCATACGAATGACGCGATATAACGGATCGGCCCGATTATTTCTGTCCATTTCATGACTGTTTAATAGCAATGTTAAACTTGGCGAAAGCAAACATACCCGCCCTGTTTATCGAATATTTTACGATCTTTACCGGATCATTTAAAAATTCTGAGCTTTGTGGAAACTATTGAAAGATTGTACGATTCCAGACGCTATATTCCTAATTTTCTTTTTCAGATATTTATATTATAGTTAGTCATTCGGCGTTCTGATTTACCTGTCTATATGTTTACCCAGATTCGGTGTTTATAATACACGGATACTTTATTTCAAATAAGATTTACTGCAGACGTAATTATTCGCCGTTAAAACATCTGGTCGAGATCTGCGCATTCGATACCATTGAATTCTTAATCGCTGATAGATTTGGTAATAATATAAACAATTCAACTTCTCAGCTTGTTATTTATTAATTTATTCATCAGACGAGTGAAACAATTGATTCATCTTATCACGAATACCTATAGATTAGGTTTTACGAATTAATCTAATAGATCAACTTCTCTTTATGTAAATAAAAATTATCGTTATGAACTTTTAAAAGTTTTCCTTGTATTTAAATAGAGGAAAGTCACCAAATATGGAATAGTATCCTAATATGGAATTCCTTCATTTCTCTAAGACTATAAGTATGAATCGCAACATTCGACCATCTTCTGTTTCATTTGGTGTACTAATTATCGCACTAACACCATCGAGTTAGTTGCGTGAACGGTTTACGTGTGGCAGGCGTGTTTTGTTTTGTTGCCGTGCAGAAATTTTTTAAGGTAAGTAATAAATGAGTATTTACCGGCTATTATGTTTGTTTACATAAGTGTTATACTATTTAGTATATCGGTATTATGTTTATTTCACCATTTTGTGATCTTTTGTCTTTAAAATATTGTGAATTGAAAAAATATTTAGAAGAGGTTGAACTAGTATAAAAATCCAAATATGGACAGTCGTCGGTGTCTAATTATGGAATATTATAAACTTGCTATTATTTCTTTAAAAACTGTATGTAATGTTTGTTTTTAGAATGTCCGGTTCACAATCAACCTAACGAAAAATCTGGGATGAAGAAAAAACGGCACAATCTATAAAATTCGTCCGGGAAAAGAAAATGGGGTATTTGAAAGCGGCACAGGATTTCCAAGTCCCTAGGACAACTTTATTTGTCCTAGGGACAACTTTATTTCATCATTATATTTCTATTTCTTCTTTCAACGTTATTAACTTTATTAAGAGAAACAAACAATCGAAGAAAAATAAGGATGATAGTGAAGAAGAAAGACTCTGAGGAACTAGACGTTATCCAGTTTGATGAAGGTTGACATGATGAGTTGATGGACCAAGTGCCTTCTGACTCTGCAGATGCAGAATGTAACATACGCATGTATGATGCATATCAGCAGAGTCAGGAGGTTCTGTTCAAGAGTTTTTTCCATGAATCATGGATGAAAGTGGAGAAAGTTGAATTAAATGCTTGATGTATGGGCTCTGAACACATTATGATGTGCTGGTCCAGATGGATCTGGATTTGTGACTTTTGCAAGTAATTACGTAACTTCTTTCATTTATCACAATATGTTATATATTCATTTAATTGATCTCAAAGATATTCATTACATTTTTGTTATTGTTATGTTGATTTATGCTTATATTCCATATATGGGTACCTGTTCCATATTTGGTCACTCATTTGGGATTTTGTTTTTTGTGTAAGATTTTAATTTGATTACTGATATATTTGGTTAAAGGCTGTTAATTACTACTTATAGATGTATGACTGATCAGTAAAAACAATAAACTGATTTAATTTATGTAAAGTTTTATTTTTATATCCCAAAAACAAAATGGTATTCCATATTTGGTTACTTTCCTCTATATATTCCGACGGCAGATTAAGCATATTACAGCCCACTTAATAATAAATAATTTCAATCAAATAAATCGGACTCTTGTTTAGCCCAGTCTTTGTAATATGGTATTAATAAATCTATTAAAGCTGTGCTAAGTTTTATTATAAGCTCTACTTTAAGCCATTATTGTATGAATTACCTTACCTGCTGAGTATTGAGAATTGCCTGTAAATTGTTCTTAAATTTGTAACCATATACGACCGTTATCGTTCATAAATTAGTTCTGTGATAATGCAACCGAAAATAATGTATGTATGGATATAAATTAACCTAAACTAAGTTAATGTGTTTTTTGTGTTACGCTCACCGTTGTGTTTCCGCTCAGGTGACGAGTGGTGATAAAAATCTACTAACATACTTTGTCACTATATTGTAATTGATATGTAAAGAAGTATCTTTATAATTTTAGTGTTACAAAGAGGGTAATGGTATGAAACAAAAGTTTATGAATACAAATTGACGTCATGTCTATGATATTCAAATCCATTTCTGTTACTGTTCTACCTGCTTCAACTACTTCAATTACTGTTCTTCTAATATATGTATATTATAATTTGTGAATATATTTCACAATATATTCTTATTAAGAACTATTAAATATTAATATAAGTAATTTGTTTTATATATATCACCAAAAACTGATAACAAATATTGTATATCGATTGCGGATATGTTCCTATCCTATTCCTATATAAAGCATTTGAATGACATAAAACCAAAAAATATAAAATTCAACAAAAAAAAAATTATATGTTCCTATCAGTTTAGTTTTGAGCAAAATCAGTCTAGAGAGTCTTAAAATGAATACACGTGAATACGTCAAATACGTGATTCTGCGTTTGTGTGATCTAATTTTGTAAATGTTATGTGTAGGTAGGTATAGCAAATAAAAATTTAACGATCTTTTTCTACCAAGTAGAAAACTAACACTTCTATTTTTAATTAGAAAATAAATTCTAAACGACTTCTTAACTTATCTATAAATTATATTTGTACCTCATGCGTCTGTTATGATTTCATATGCGAATTTTTATAATAGGTAGATATATTTGAGATATAATAGGTACAATTTACATTAACTCAATATTAGATAACTAATATATATTACTATCATTATGACAGGAGGCTTTTCACTTTTGTATAAAAGCTGTATCGATAACGCATGGGCAAGCGTTTATTTTGTTTACGCATGATGTCGCACGCGCGTTTTGTTGTAATTTACATAAAAACACAATTGTACCTACTAGTGTCCCTCTTTAACAACTTGGGAATTGAGGTGAAACAGTCTTTGTTTGAATTTTATTCGACGTTAACTAAAAATTAACATAGGTAAGTAATGCTATTCGATATTACCTGATGGACAAAAGATTGTGTTAGATTAAGTTATGCTTTATAAACATACCAATATAAAACTATATGTATCTACCTATAAACCCGCAGCGAATCTCACTTCGAGAAAACATCAAAAATTTTATAGGTAGATAGATACCTATGTTATCTGTCTGCATACCGAATTTTAGTTAAATAAATTATAATAGCATGTAGTTTGAGCGTGTAACCTCTCGTATACCTACATTCATATCCATTTATATAGGCATTTATGAATAATTAATTTGATGTTATCTTTATGGAAGCTATTATCAATCTATGGGTACAGATAAAAACTTAAAAAATAGTTCTGTTTAAAAATCGTTACATCATTATGGAATATTAAACAAAGACAGGCTAATAAAATATTAATGTCTGAATACATAAACCGTATAAACGCATGCCCTTGTGTCGTCCATGCCACATAATTATCTAGCATTGATTATGAGGACGCTTTGATTTAATTTTATGAATTATTCACCTTTGCACCGGAAACACTAACAATGGTTCGCCGTTCATTTTATAAAATAATGTTTTTGTTATTTTTCATGATATGTTATTAAAAATATGCAAATCGATCGTATTGCGACAGGATGCCCGTTTTAGTAATAATGTCGATGTATTTGCATGTAAATGAAGTTTGTATCCGCGGATGTACCGATTACAAATTGTAATGTGCATCGTCACAGTTATAAAACGCAGGACGTTTGATTGCCCTATAATATTGGGTCGATTTGATAACGCGCCTCTTTATATTCAACAAGGTTATTTAAGGAGTCGAACGTGCATTTTAAATCGCTGTTTAAGTATTTTATCGCATATAATAATTGTAAACGTATCATGTTTATCGAAGACAACGATTTTTTACGAAGTTTTTGTGTTTATATGCATACAACAATAATGCACCCAATACATTGCAGATAAATTAGTATTTTACGATACTTGTTTTAAAGACGTCTTACTGAATACGTTTCACTGTACGTAGTTTAGCTATCTGGCAAGAGATGGCGCTGCATGTATCGCTACCTTTCAAACCACCTGTTCACTATCTGGGTAAGATTTTTACATGAATATGTTAGATATTATTTTTAACAATTATAGACAATCATTATTATATTATGTAAATCATTATTTAATTTTGTGTATTTACAAGTGTAATTAAAGCAATTTAACAATCCGTAGGTACCTAAACGATAAACGGCTTAATTTACAATTGCAAAAATGTAATTTATGGCTAGGTCGTTAATGTTTTTGATTTTGAAGCATAGGTCATCACGAAGTGCACGGTGCGAGCTGCAGGCGGGAGGCAGCGGGTCCTCAGATGCACCTCCGCCTCCGGCCCGCCCCACGCCCCACCCCGCGCCGCCCGCCACCTCCTCGCTCCTACATCGCTTGTTTTGATGTAAGGTGTCCACTCGATGTATGCAGAACCTGACTCTTGTCGCTTGTGAGTGAATTTTTCTTGGCAGCTTTTATAGGGCTGGATGCTGCGGAGATTGCCAGCTTTTTTACACTTTTTGTATGATGCGCAAATCGAGCTACGTTGGTACCATACCTAGTGAGTATAATTTGCAGAGTTCTTTCAAACAATTTTTATAAATATGGGAATGAGTAGATTAGTTTCCATAAATGAAACAATAAAATTATGTCTATTATGTAAATAGGTAATGACGATTTTTTTTTTAATTTACTAAATATTTATTTTTCATATCTGAGGTGTGTAATTTTTGAACGAAATTAAGAATCCATTTCAATGGGATATGTATTAGGTACTTTTAAAGAAAGGCAATAATTACCATAATAAATGCCTTGAACTTTTTTTATGTTCTTAAATGAAATAGTTTGTTGTCGAAATAGCGATACATTATTATACTATAGTACAATATCGATCTCTAAAGGCTTTGTTCCAGTGACAAGTAGGTATGTTCGTAAAACAATAGTAGGTATGTTATGGCAATGAGCTTGTCTGACATCAATCGTTGCTGCAGAACACCGGAATGCCGTTGTGCAAAACCAGTCAAGAACAAAAACAATGTTAATTGATTTTGTTAGTTTAGGCATACCAATTTACTGATAAATATTTAAAGATTGCCTTATTCGTGCCAATGCAGATGGCACGCCGCCCCCGGTTTTATAACAACAAAATTTAATTGTTCCGGCAACTTTCTGATTGCACATTTCTTAATAATCTCCGGCTATAGCCTATAGGTATCTCTACAATGTACTTATCTACTCTCAACAAATCAATAGTAACAGCGGTGCGTATTTTCTTTAATCATTGAACAACCTTTATGAGTTTTATAACTGACAGGCATTTCCTCTAGGCACGCAGCAGGTAGTGACTGGCTACGTACGTGGTTAATTACAGCATACCTCTCGACGCATTTAGATTTTCAATAAAAACAATATGCGATCGCTACGCTGCTTAGTTCCTCGGTAATATACAAAAGCGAGTAAGGATTACGATTATTATGTTTTTTCAATTGGCCGATGTTGGAGCGGGCGAGCGCCTGCGGCCTGCGGGTGGCGCGCTGCGCGGGCGCGTTGATGTTTCATAATTAGCTCTGTTATGAATTTAATAAATATTTCATGCGCACTACACGGGCAGCCGACAATTAATTATCTCCCCGGTGCTTACATTAATTAGATCTACTGTACGGCTTATCGTGTTCTTTTGGCATACTTTGACTTGTGGGAGCAGGCTGTAGAAAATAGCAATTAATGTCTTAGCGAAACGATTATTTTATACGGAATATTACTAGAAAAAGAGACCACACCGGCAGCTATAATCTCATTTATATTGGCGGCATTCAATTATTCTTATTATTTTATTGCAATAAATTGTTCTAAGAAATTATACTTTTATTATGATTTTATAATCTGTAATTTGAATCTCGGATTGGAGTTGCCATACGACTAATACTAATATAATAAATGCCATTATATTTTATTATCTTTGTTTGTGTTGAAGCGTTCCTTTTGTTTTTTAACAACGAGACTGAGAGAACTAAGTGTAATTATTAATATAATATTAGATACCTATAATCAGAGAGTTAACCAAAAATATAACTGACATTGATGATGATAATGACATGGCTATTTAAAGACTTGATATTATTATAAGTATGTATTGGTTACACTTGTATAAGATTTTCCAACACTTGTTAACTGCACAATATATAACTACGCTGGTTATTATAACATATAGATATTATCTAATAACATACCTACAATTGCAACGATGCATACACCCTTTACAAAATACTCTAACTTGAATTGAGTTTGAGTTTGAAAAGCTAAACTGCACATATTATATGAAGTTAGGTTTTTAACTTTTGTTCGAAAGCAATGTTATTGTGAATTGCATTAATAAATAATTTTTGATTTATCACTCGATCGCGGTTATTAATTATGCGGAAGCTGGTGTGATTATCTGAAACCAGATTTTAGTTGAACATAATTTTACTATAACGTTTTCAATGCGGCGATTAATTTTGTATTAAATGTTTCAACTCATTTATCAACTATCTATTGCAATTTGCGCACTACTTAAGGCCGTCATCAATAAATTGACGTTATTATCTCACCAGAATATTTCATTAGGACAGTAGAGTCAGGGCTTTATAACTTAATTGCTTTCGCAAACTATAACAGAGTTTTTTACAGCGCCGCTATGTGGATGGGCTTTCAAGAATTTGAACGACCATTAATATATTCTTTATTTTTATGTCATAACTGACCGAGATGATTAATGGCGGTCTCGTCATCACCATCTTATAGCGTTTCACGAATCCCTTTGTGTCGCCGACGAAATATTAATATCGGGATATCGAGAACCGTTCGTCTGTATGGGATTGGAGTTTCTAATCATATAAGTAATCTAGGCGTATTGGTCGAGCGGAATGTAATATTGCGAAATGTCAGGAATATGGAGGCGCATCGTTCGGCCTGCACAATGGGCGAATGCAATGATAAGGTGTGCCCGCAGAGCCCGAAGCCTATTCCCTATGATTGTCGGCGGATCGGTAATTTTCCCATGATCGTATGCCCGAGAACCCGATACGCTTGTACAACGTTCTAGCTCACGAGATCATTGAATTTATCTGTGTTCACTTCGTATTAGCTTTTGAACTTATGCAAGCATATTAGATAACGAAAATTGTTTTCAAATAATGCAAGTTCGAATTCAATTTTGATAGGGAAAGTTTGTGAATACAATTATGCTAGAGGAAAAATTATGATTAGATAAAAGTACTTACCTAATATATCATCAATAATATTTATGGGTTATTAATGTATTTTGTACAACTTTGAACTGGATTTCATGATCGTCAGATCAATAAGGTTTTAAATGTCAAGCCAATTAAAAGAAGATGTTTTTTTTTCTATCACTATGCTATTCAATTCATATGTGTTTATATATTTTTATGTTTTAAATGCATTTAAATTACCTTACACTCGTTAGTCATGTTTTATTTGTATTGTTTTAAATCCAAGTAAAGCCATATCGTTTCTATAAAAACAAAGTTACTGTAAAAAGCAAGAAGAACACCTAAAGTTAGTTATACAAAGCAATTAAAAAGTTCGAAATAAATTAAGATAATTATCTAATAATGGAACTTGAACAAAAAGCATTAGAGTCGAAAATAGCACACTACAATAAGCTGATATACTTCGTTCAAGAAAGGTTATCATTTTGAAATTAAGAAAGCCTGCCGAGTATTTACTGGAAATAAATGTAAAAAACAACTGGACGTTTTAAAGAAAATGAAAACAAAAAGTTTTTCCGTGTCTGATTCTACTTTGTTTAAGGAAGAAATTAAAATACTTATCTTTCGCGAATATTTATTACATTACTCCCTTTTTATTTACGGTATTTGACTAAGCTTTGTAATCACACTGCTTCGAAAAAAATCCTACTCTGGAAATAACTTTATTTATATTACTAGTTATCAGGCCCTTAAAGAGTCTTGACAATACGTGCCTTTTTAATGACCTCATTCTGTATGAGACATTAAGAAAACAATTCATTCAATTATTTATTACTATGGCGCCATTATTATTCTTTATTGACTTCATTGAAACTATTTAACATGCGACATTAAAGAACTGCAATTATATTCACGTAAAATACATTTAATTCCTACTGAACGATATGTAGGTCGTTCCTTAATTGATAACAAATAATTAAAAACGTCCGTTCAAAGTTACCTAATTAATTATAATTACTATGATACATTATGAAGCATCTGAATTGCAAATTGCAAGTAATGAACTTGAGGAATCGAAATATTGTTCGTGTTTGTTTAAAATAAAAATTTATGTGTCTTGTGATATATGCAATGAATTACTTTTTTTGTTTTTGGGGAACGAAATAAGTCACCCATCGTTGTGAAGAAAATTGACCATGTGTTATGCATCCGTAGGTACTGATAGGTCTTTCTTTCACGTCACAACAGAGTGATTTTATGACATGTTTTTGTATCTGGAGATATTTTTTAGGCTAGGCTATATATGTATTATGCTATGCAGTTGCAGTATGCACTCCCTTGGGAATTTCCATTTAATTATAAGTAATTATACTTCATGCAAAGATGAATCTTATACCATATAGGAATGTAATTTATCTAATGTTATCGATATGTACCAAACTATAAAAGTTAACTGCATGTATAACATGCCTTATCTTTATTATGTTGACGAAAACGTTAACGGGTTAATTGGTGCCGTGGCCGGTGGAAATTACATTTTCTCGATATTTTCGAATTTACTATAATATC
>CAJQZM010006818.1:0-12137 GCA_907164665.1 Colias nastes | reverse complement strand
CATTAAAGTGGTCCCTCCGCCGTCGTTATAACCGAAATCCACTGTAAATGATTTATTTATTTATTTAAAAATCGACAAAATATTATTTACATTGTGAATTTACGACTCCTTGCTTTTCAGGGTTGATATAGTATCAGCCCAGAGTTTAAAATGGAGTTTAAACCATCAATGTGCAGTTGTGAGCACTTCGATAAAATCGTCACAATGTTACCAAAGCGTATGGCATGTAATCGATTCGCGGTAATTAGCTAATTATATAACCGGACGGCGACATTCCGGCGTGCGTGTTCTAGGAATGTGTGGTGTGCGGTTTGAGTCAGCCGGGTACAAAGTCCATGGTGGTAGTATACCTTACCTATAGTACTATGGGTATAAGGAAGAGTATAGAAAAGGTCATAAGAGTAGAATTTCTAGAAGTTTCTTTTACATTCAGGCGTGCGACAGCTAGATCGAATACTATGATTGTGGAGTATAGTTGGATAGGTACAGGAGAACAATTTCTAGGCAGTCAGGCGGGGTACAAAGACCATTTTGGTGTATATTTTAGCTATGGCAGCAGATGAGAGGAATTTCTAGAGTTTTTTTTTATATTTGGCAAAATTTAACTAAATTGTTTAGATCGTATGTCAGTGTAGTAAGATAGTGAACCTTTGCTTGCGTAGATTTGAACTACATATAGGTATTATTTCGGGTTGAAATTTTAAAAGGCTATCTTAAGGGAGTGGAAAATTTGGTCGAATATTTAAATTGAAGATGACTTATCAACAGGATTTAAGCAACTGTGATTGATACGACATAAAAAATAACAAGTTATTTATGAGTAAGATTTGGAACCTGAGTGAATAATTTTCCATAGAAGTCTGAATCCGATAATAGTAGCAACTTTTTATGCTTAACGACAAAACGTTGACTCATAAACATATGTCTCAAATGTGCTACTGGGTTTTAAAGGAATTTTGAAGTATTGAATATTAATGTGGTATTAGCGATTAGGTATTACAGACGCGATCTTTTAACAGGAAAGCCAATGCATTGTTAGCTTTAATGCAAGATTTGATCAAAATAATACACTTGTCTATATTGCAAAATTATTCTTATGTGTTGAAGTAAATTTAACCTTTCGATAAGCCCTGAACTTACAAACATATCTAGACATAATATAAAAAGAGGAATATTTGTTTTTTTTTGTAAATGTGTCTGTCATTTTTATAGTTCTAAAATGTTTAAAAAAAGTCCAATCATTCAAAGCTACATAATTCCAACGTGACATAGCCTTTTTATCCCGGGGCAAGGCAGCGTGAACCGGGGGCGAGCGTCTTGTATAAATACAAATAGACACTAATCAGTAATCACAAGCTGTTGGCTACTACATGAGGTATAACGTAGCTCATTACGTTTTTTATCTGCCCCGAGTAAGGTCAACGTACACTATGTCGGATATAGGCATAATAATGATAATAGGTCATTTCTATGGCTTCGGGCAGGTGCAAATACCTCATTAATAGATGGTTCATTATGCAGATAGTTTTAACTTTAACCGTCGTACAGTGGTGGAATGCATTGCTGACATTCTTGAAGTTTTTTGTTAATGGATAGGAATTAGATTTGATTATAATTACAGATTACATTACAAAACATGTAAAATTGCAATTTAAATCAGTACGAGATTGAATCTCATGTCTAATCGGAATAAATTCTACAACAGCTTTTACCTGCCTGTATGTTTTCCAAAACATGTCACGCACGCATTTTGATTTCATTTATACTCACCGATACATTTACATCCAGTGACGTCCTCTTAAAACAATAACATACAATTCGCAAACACCAAAACGACGTAAGTTGTGTTTTACAACGCACCACTCGTCCTAAATCGTAAGGCCATTCTCCCATTGCGATACGCACAGGCGATTCAAGTATCCTGCAAGTCTCGGAGACTAGTCGCCGCGGAATATCTCACATACATTGTACCGGTAGCGTAGTGTGCGACTGCGAGCCTACATACAAATGTATGTGAGATACTCCGCGGCGACTAGTCTCCCAAGTCCCAGACTTGCAGGATACTAGAATCTCCTGTGCGTATCGTAATGGGAGAATGGCCTTAGTCTCCGTATCGCGGTACGCAATGACGATGTGTACTGACTTTATTGGAATCGTAAAACGATAGGGTCCCTATGAATTATTGAAGCGTTGTAAAGAATGCAAGCTCGTAAAGCGGGGGGTGCGTGCTTTGGCATTTGCGCTGGCCCTTTCGATATTGCCTTTGCGACTGGAGAAAGTGTGTACTGGCTTTATTTTTGTTATTTGTTGTATTATTTCGTGGTATTGGGATTGTTTTGATTTTGTGGCTTGGTGGGTGTGAATGAACATGGAAAGATATTTAACTGGTTGAATTACAATTTTTGAACCTAAATTTCGTGTTCTTTATTTGGCAACTGTAAATTGAATTATTTTATATCTATAGTTTTTTTTTCATTGTGCAATGATTGACTTATGTTCTCGAATTACGTCAATCCGTTAGAAACTACAATTCCTAGAATTTATTTAAAGTCCATATTTTGTCTAGACTAGGTATGTTTGCTTGTCGCCTTCTACACATGTGAGGAAAAACATTAATATAAGAACTATTCTAGGAATCTTCGCAATTAATTTGAATAAAGATGTTGACGCTTATTTTAGTAAAATAGATGATTCAGATATCTCTACAAATACTCAATAAAAAGCACAAACACTAGAACAATATGCACATGGCACGGTTATTCCAACAAATGTTATTTTAAACGTGATCTCAACTTTTATGAAAACAAACGACATTATTTAACCCAAAGACAGACTAGATTCAGTTTCACAATCAACGAATGTTACGTCATGGTGATAATATGATATGATGTAAGACCAACCTAAGGTAAAATTATAATAAATGCGATAGTTTGTAAGGATCGATGTTTGTTACTCTTTCACGCAAATACTATTGAACCGATTACAATAAAATTTGGTATGTAGGTAGCTAAAGACCCAAAATAAGACATAGGCTACTTTTTATCCCGGAAATCCCACAGGAACGGTAACTATGCGGGTTGTTCTTTGAAAACGCGAACGAAGCCGCAGGCGGAAATTTAGTCATAAATATATTAAATTTATTGCCAGATTAGATAGGTTTTATCCGGTAGGGTTTGGGATTAGGATCTTCGAATTGAAGAGTTGACGTTGGTAATGATGGTAAGGATTTGTAACGTCATTTCTATTATGGAAGTATTAATATTGCAAATATTACAGTCTTTCTGATACATTAAGTGCATCTAAAGCACACAATTTTGAATGTTCATGTTCATTTATTGAAGATAGAAGTTTCTTTTTTCACTTTAATGTGGAAATTGGGATGAAAGTTTTGCCCTTGGTTGAGTCCGCAAAAAATCGCAAGCACAGCTAGTAGATTATTTTGAGGATCAAAAATGTTAGCTGTTAAAAATTAGCTATTTCAAAAATGTACCTAATACATAAAGATGCTATAACTTGAAGCTAAGAAGCTGAGGTATTAACATACGAAGTTTACTTTTTTATTTAGATGCTTCGATAATAAAAAATGATGATCAATCTTGCTTACTTAGGTTAACCTAATAATGTACGTCATCATACCAATAATATCAATCAGTGATTAAGGAAAAGACGATTTGAAATCTCCGTTTTCCTTGTAAGTGCTCATATACAAAAAAAAAATGTTCAAAAACCCAGGAGCTAAAAATTTGATTTTTGATCCTGGCGCTTCAAATAATTTACTTCCAAATTTCATTCAAATTATTGTAGTAATACAAATAACCGTAAAGCATAACAGACCAAGAGACTTTGCTCTTATATTATTAGTATGGATATGGATGCTGGTAGATTTCCAAGAATACCTAACACTTTAGTTAATAACATCAATGTATGTATTTAGAACATATATCTCTGACTAACCAGGTTAAAGTTTAGAAACGTCCATATTTTTATGAATCAAACCTAACAGAGCTCATTGTTAAGTGACATCATTAGACTGTTATAATCATACTAATTATAGCCGCGGGACTGGGGCGTTAGTCATCTCATGTGAATATTTGACTTGATTCAATTTTGCTAGACTCGTATTTAGTTCACATTTTTCAATTTCAGTAACTACGGTATTGGTTACAATAGTCTGTCATACTTTCAATTACTCCAAATTAGATTCATGAGTTCTTGAATGAATTGAATAGTCAGTAGACAGTAATTTGGTATGGTTTATGCAAGTAGATTTCATCGCCATACAGTAAAAGTCAAAAGTAAAGAAAATTTGATGGGAAAGCACATACTACTTTTACCCTAATCCATTTATAACTCAATGTGCTATGCCTATACTCAAATATATCAAATCTTAACTAATTTAACACACTTTCAGTCAATTTTTCTGGATCCCGCTGGACACAATTCACACACAACATTAACGAAATCTACCAAGCCTCCAACATTTATCACATCAGGACGTCCATACCTTCCGCAGTTACATAACGACCGACAGCACTAGTTCAGAGTCAAGGTCCGCCTCTATTGGGCTGACCTCCTAAAACACAATTGAGTTGACACTCCTCCATTGAGTGGAATGGTAGGGAATGGTAATCTCTTAATTGAGACTTGCGTGCTTTTGTGGTGATCTTAGTGATGCTATTTATAGACTTGACCTAGTAATTTCGTTTTGGTAGGAGTATAGAAAAATTAAGGGCTGGATACATTTTGGCATAATTACATAACGATTTTTTTTTCACCCATGTTTATTTATTTTTTTACTTTAAGGGTTGCTTGAAAGAAATCGCTACTTAGCGATGTGACTTTCTTTTGCTATTTTTTTAATGTATTGTTTGTGTTTCATGTTTATATTTTATCGCAATGGACAATTTTCATTTCATTTCATAACCTGCAAGTAGTTGCTGAATCTCAAATTAAAGATTTGTGTATTACGTTTTAATATTTCAAATGTTATCAATAACAAAATGATTACGAGGGCATAAAAACATTTTGTTATTGATTTGTTATCAATAACAAAACATTTTGTTATTGATTTGTTATCAATAACAATGTTTATATGCCCTCGTAAAAAGGACGAAGATTTTTAACGGGGTGTTATAAAACTGGAGCTATTATTTTCCTGTTAAAATCTCCAAAAGACATCTCTAACGAAGGTCTCTTTTTACGATAATTATTGGCCAATTAACTAACGGACCTGTTGAAAGGTTTCCGACGACAAAGATAACAGATAAGGAAAGACAGCTGCTTTTGTATGTTAAGATGTTTTTTTTTTTTTTTTTAATTGGGAAGCCAATTTAACGGGAATTGTTATTTAATAAATGAGTTAATGTTTGGGTTGGTCGTTTTTCTTCTTTAGACCCCTTTTTTCTCAACAGCGTCTATTAATTAGATTGTTACTAGGTTTCCGCCCGCGGCTTCGCCCGCACAGTCAAAGAAAAACCCGCATAGTTCCCGTTCCCGTGGGATTTCCGGGATTGCGTCATTTTCCCGGGATAAAAAGTAGCCTATGTCCTTTCGCGGGTATCAAAATATCTCCATACCAAATTTCATGAAAATTGGTTCAGTTGTTTAGGCGTGATTGAGTAACAGACGACAGACAGAGTTACTTTCGCATTTATAATATTAGTATGGATTGATTTAGTTGATTTTAGGTGAAAATTAATGTTTAAATATTACATTGCAAAGTTCTAGTTATAATAGCTTAGGAACATGAACGTTTACTACGCACTTCCTATTATGTATTTTTATTCAAATTTTAATTTAAAATCATTTTAATTAGCAAATACCAACCAAATACATATTGCATAACATTATTTTCGTAGCACGTCGTAGTATTTAAAGACAAGTTTACTCAAAAAACGAGAAATTAAAACAACTACATCTATAACAAGTTTATATCTCAGATTTATCGGTATCAATGTAAATGATTAGATTTCCTGTAACCCACTAAGATATGCGCGTGAGTCACTGTGCAGTGACTAAATGAATGAACTACTGGGAAGCTATTAAGTATTAGCCGACCATTCATATTCGCATGTGGCACCAATGACGACTGTATTTTTTTATTTACGTTCGTAGTATTTAGTTTTTTTCATTGAGATAATATTATGTACTACGTACTAGAGTTGTTATTCCAAACAAAAACATTACGCGCGGCCGATGTGGTGGGGTACGTGTGAAACGAGCGGAGCGTGGCTTCAAGTTCAAAGATTAAGCAATGCGCGCAGATGCGACACATTGTGCAATCTGTTTACTCGGTATTATCTGGTGGTACTGATACTAGGGAATTAATAAAAAGAGGATTATATATTAAACTATGTATTTTAATTTCCTTTAAATAATATCAATTTAGTAAGCTTTTGTCGTTTTGTGTAGTAATCAATAGTTTTATCAGTTTTTGCTTCATGATGTAATCGAATTTTGGAGTATTGGTTTATAATAGCCCTAATTAAATGGATACGATGATTCAATGTTGATGGCTGATCTGAATCCTATTGGAACAACTGTTGATAAACCTTTTTTTAATAAAAAAAATAGGTAAATAAATAAATATTACTTAATATAACCTACCGTTTCACTTTGCGTAGTCGGGTAAAAGTATAAATATTTAGGTACTACACCACGGTAATCTTTCCTAGTATATATTGTATATTCATTATTCATAGTTAAAAAATCCAGTTGCATTTTTTTAACAGACTCATCGATAGTGTCACGTCTGTGCTGTTAGTCTATGAAAAACGGCGCGAAACGCAGAACGCGTGGTGATTTTTCGCAAAATGATAACAATATTAGTAAAATGCATGACTTACTCATAATAAGGAAACTTACTGGTGAAAAGTCACTCCTCGGGCTTTGTTTGTATTATAGGAACTGTTAAAACAATATCTTAGCACACACGAAGGCATTTTGAACAGAGCAATAACACGTGTTGACGCGGCAAGCGGGGAGCACAGTCCGGCACAGACTAATGAGACTCGTGACTTTTGCCTCTAGCTCGTTGTAAAGAGAGTGTAGTAGCGATCGCCTCTCTAGTACGTAGTACATACATCTCAATGGTTTTTTTTTATTATTTTTTTTAGGAGTTTGAATGGTGAAGAGGGGTTTGGAAAAAAGGATGTTACAGAATTGGCGTCTTTCAATTATAGGCATTTATTTACAGATTTATCGTTAAAATAAAATTAATAGTGATATCGCTATATTATCTAGTTATACATATGAAATACTAGCTTTTCGCCCGCGGCTTCGCCCGCTTTGTCTAAAACATAATAAATTATATACTAAAACCTTCCTCTTGAATCACTCTATCTATTAAAAAAAAACCGCATCAAAATCCGTTGCGTAGTTTTAAAGATTTAAGCCATACATAGAGACATAGGGACAGAGAAAGCGACTTTGTTTTATACTACTTATGTAGTGATTTTATTACATGTTTTAGTAATCTTCAGATATATTATGTTTTTCATGTCATACCAAGTGTGTGTTTTAACTTTTAAACGATGGGAAACCTTTTAAAATCTCTTGTTTTGTAATTAGTGTGTCTAAATTAATATAAATAGCCGTGTTTTAATGATTAATTTTCATTTCAGATTAAAGGCACCGTAACATACCCACGGAATATCAAGTAAGTAATTCCCATAATAATAAATTTCGTTTAGAACGTACTCTATTCACTTCATAGATATTTAACTGTTTTAATCAGTTGTAGCGGGCTCTTATCAGCCGAATGGTCGGGGATAACCTCGCTTCCTTAGTGACCTACGATACAGAGAGATAAAATCAATAGTTACACGCCATGTCACATTATTTTTATGTACTCTGAATGAGTCCCACGATTCCTTTATCATAATAAAGTATGGTAAGCACTTAGTTTCTATAAGTGAAAGTACTATCGTAATCGGTTCAATGTTCAGATTTATGTACAAACATACATTTTAACTTTATAGGTATTAATAATAGTTTTAAATTTTAATAGTAATGAGATGGACGCTTAATATGTATGTTAATTGAGTATTAGCGTAGTTAATTTTGCGTCAGAGTATATCTCTCTATAGGAGACAATAGATGTGACGAAGATGATTAACTATTATTGAATTGTCGTTTGAATAGCATAAATATATTAAATAATTAATATCAGTGTTTTAGTCAGTGTTCTAAGAATGATTTTACAATCTGTGGTATACGTAAGTTTAGTAAAACCTTTGAGAAAATCTTTCACAACACGTATAATAACATAGGTAAGTAGGTTCCTTCTACAAAATAGTTGATTGTATTTATCTGTTTGTTTGTAAAATTAAAGGATAATATTGGAATCTTAAGAAAATATCACACATACATAATTCTAAGTGTTACAAAGTTCACTAGGTCATCAAGCACAGCTATATAGTAAATCTATAACAGCTACGCATCATTATGAAACCCCACTACATATGCATACAGAGAATCACATCAAAATAAGCCCAAGCATCTGAAGCTAGTCCTTGGCGCTATAAATAAAGCCTGCGAACGGCTCAAATCCGTTGGTTTTTGTGCAACCTGTCTCAATCACCGTAAGACACATTTTATTGCCTCTTTTTTCCGTGTCCCGGAGTCCCACATACATTAAAAAGCCATCAGCTTTTTGCCGCTTCGGGAAGTGACCGATCTTTTTGAGTAACAACTACCTATGTAGGTATGGTAGTGTGTTAGAGGTAATTCGTAGTGCGTGTGGATGGTTTTAGTGGACGTTTATGTTGTTGTAGACTGTAGTTTTGTTAGGAGTAGTGTGATGGATGGGATTGTATTCTGTTTATATGCTAGTTATACGCATTGAGATGCTATTAAGATCATCAGTGTATGTACAACTGTTTTCTAAATATGTTTACCAGCACAAAACTGAATAAAATTTTAACAATTGATACTACTCGACAGATGGTGAAAGTTTGTGCGCATCAAAATTTATAAAATAACAGCAAAAATAATCAATCTCTATTAAGTACCTGCTTTTAATAATTTCTTACACCCTTATCTGAAATGTCCGTCATTATTTATCCAACTGTTTCGAAGATTGAACGACAAAGCTATTAATTCGTCATTAGATCTTTTCTGTCACCCTTCACGAAAAACTTATAAGGGATTCTACAAATTGACGTCACAGTATACAACCTTTACACAAAAATTAGATGAGTCAAATTGTTCCAACGACTTCGGGGATGGAGTATGGCTAATAAAAGTTCCCTATGACGTCACACGGTCAAAATAATCGCGAACAAACCCCCAAAGCTGAGTCATATCCGCCCTGGTTCATTGATAAACCCCATTTCGTATAAACGAAACAATACGCTACGTCATTTATGATTTAAATATGTACTATAAATGGGGGTCGGTGATTATTTCATTGGGTAATGCGGGCGGCGAAGCGATCGAATCAAAAATTATGCTGCATTGAACAACTAAACACTGGATACTTGTGGGCCGTATATTATGGTAGTATGAGAAATATAAATACATAGATGTTTGTTTCATATGACATTGACAAAAAGAAATATGATGCTTAATAGGTGACTAAGTTTCAGCATTAATTTTATTGCAGTTGGAGCCATCTTCTACAGTAAAAGTTGAAACTACTTTTGAAGTCATAACATTAAAAAAATCGAAGTAATACTTGATTTGAAACGTAATAAGTTCATCAAATTGATCCTGAATAATCGTGGATGAATATTCTGGTTTTCGCCCATAACGAAAATTCTGTTAATTTCATTAAAAATTTTAATATATTATGTCTTACAGTATACCATAAAAGTAAAATAGATTAGTAGAGCTGGGCTGGGACGGCTTGTATCACCATATTTTAAAGGCCAAAATAATCACAGTACTTTAAAATTTCACTTATAAATTGGCTTGTACCATTTTTTACAAGTATGGATATTTAGTAAAAGTGGACAGCGGATATTCATTAAAGCTCGCAAAAGACGAGTTATAGGTATTAAAAAAATACCTCTGTGACATTTACTCTGCCTTGATTAACTTTATTGGCGTTGTAATGTAGCACCTAGACGGTAATGCAGCATGACATGCATGCATGAATTATCGTTTAATTTAATGATTGAAATGAGTGACATGCAATCAACGTGCTGGTAGTTGATTGCTGAAGCTTACTATTTTGTATCCTGCAGATTTTGCATGCACGCCCACTATATTCAGGCTGAACGCGAACTGTATAAAAAAGGAATAAATAGAATTTTTGGTCATTCATGCAGCATCACTGTTCAAGTAAACGCATGTCATGCTTGCAGTACCGTGTAGACACTATTTTACAGTGATGCAATGATTTCACCAGCTGCAGCTGCAACTCGTAAACGGTGATGGATGTGTTGCAAAATTAAAACTTTTTATCTTTAAGCTTTTAATTTTAATCACGGTCACTTAGCACTACGTAAGTTCATATGGGCAACAGTATTGCTATAAGTAGGTTATTTATATTCACAAAAACCTAAGGGATTATTGTTCTCGTAGTGGTATTATTTATTTTTAAAGGTCTCAAAACGATATGTAAAAATACCTATGTAAAAACCTACGTATTGAGCCACTGCAGGTTCTTTAAAAAAATATGATTAGACAAGTGTAGTAAAAGGGAATATAAAAAGCAAATGTGCCTCAGATTTGCGCATATTGTGTCTAATTAATTATTTGATATTTCTTTACTGCTATGAAAATATATGTATCCTCTAGCCTAAATATAAATCGATTGTTAAATTCAGTTTAGCTTCGATACAAACGTGCGCATTCTAGTAGAAATACAATGTATCTTTAATAAGGAAAGCTCATATGAAAGTGCGGTGCATATAAGGCCTCGCTCTAAACTTTTACCTTAGCATTTAATATGATGGAAAGACTGGTAAAGCGGGTATAGAGTTATTATTCTTGGCACTTTGTTGACTTTCCAATTTAGTCGGGTAATAGTACAACATATTGTAAAGATTAACAATAATAGCGAAGACTGTCATCTGGTGTGGAAAACATTTCCATTTATGGTAGTAAACTTAAAAGTCGTTGAGTTTTGCGTGATCAACTTTACATTTCAAACTCAAACATTTATTTAGACTACTTCTAGAAGCATTTTTGAATTGTCATAACATAGTTTTACCAATTACCACCGATTCGGGAAGCAGTTTGTACGGAGAAGAACCGTCTTAGATCCAAAATATGAAATACATATTAGTATAACTAGCGGTCCGCCCCGGCTTCGCCCGTGGTACCTACATGTTTAAACTATCCTATCTCTCAAGTTGGATTGAACTGCACATGGTGTGCGAATTTTATTATAATCGGTTAAGTGGTTTAGGAGTCCATTGAGGACAAACATTGTGACACGAGATTTATATATATTAAGATATATGTCTATGTCTGTAGACTTAAATTATATGTCTGTATACTTATCATAATTTGAATTTTGTTTATTTAACTAAATATTGTTCAATAAAATTATCCTAAAATATTTCTTGTTCACCAATAATCTTTTTGATTAATTCACTATTTTCGTGTAGTAAATTCAAACTCTTCAGGTGGTTTATCATATTCTATCAAAATACGAAACGATATTGATATAACTATAAATATATGCACGCATGATGCCCTTATTCCAGTATGTGGCCCATAAAACGCACTCAAGAATCCCCTTACTCAAGGGGTTGGTAAAAACGGGTGTAACGTTTCACTTACCTATAAACTATATGTGCACAGTGCGATTTTAATGTGCGCATTAAATGTTTATTATGCCCGGTCTACACGATAACCGGCTTTTGTGCAATGTTCACACAGGCTTGAGGCTGTGGATTCGTTAAATCATATGGTTATTACTATAGACGACCTTATGTGCTTATAAGGTGATGATTGCATACGTTTTATAATTGAGCAATCTCCCATTGATGCATTGTAATTATCACAAAGTCACTGATATGAAGATTTAAAGATTTATTTTTAATTGAATTGGTGAAAGATTCATAAAATTATTTTAGTGTAATAGTTTCTTATATACCTTAACATGCAAATTTAAAACTCGATAGGGCTTTATAGAAGAACTAGCTGGTGCGTTGTGCGCGGGCTGCAAGCAGCCCGCGAGCCCC
>CAJQZM010006817.1:0-12974 GCA_907164665.1 Colias nastes | reverse complement strand
AAAACTGAATCTGCTTTCAAAATCGATGCAACTTCTGATTTTTTTTTTATCGAGTTAAATGTTTAATATTGTGTTTCTATCCAAAAATTCTACTAGATCAAACGTTTATCTGTACTATATATTTTTTTAGGATTTTAAATATGATGATTTCTCTGAAAAAAACATGATTTAGAAACATGAATGTCGGACCAAGGCCCCTTAACACTGATTATTATCATCACATGTAACAATTGAGTTTGTGAAGTAACAAAAATTCTGTTATACTAATATTACAAAGCTGATGAGTTTGTTGCTATCTCAGAAACCACGGATCCGTTTTTGAAAAATTATTCACTATTAGATAGATAGTCCATTTATCGAAGAAGGCTTACAGGCTATATCATCATAAGACCAATAGAAACGGATCAGTGCGGTTAAAACCGCGGGGCACAGCTACGTATATGACCGTTTAGTGTTCATTTGAATGACGGGAAATTGAACTGAAACTATAAATACATTGCGGATATGAAACCGAATAAATAACGAGCCGACTAAATAACGTATTCCACCACGCACTTTGTTCTGGGAAATTATTCACTCGAATGGAAAAAACTTAGCACGGTAATATGAATTTCTAGGCGTCAACGTGAAGCTTAGTCTCAAACAGCAACTAAGTGTTATAAGGAAATGAACGTCGATATTTTATTTAATAATATAACAAGCTTATTATCACTAGCTTCCATTTCCTATTCAGTTAGCTGCTTTACAATTTCATCTAGACTCATAATTTTAGAAACCGATTAATCATGTAGTAGTCTGTGCTACGCAACTCATCTTGCTTAGAATTAATGTTGTTGCATATTTTTATGAAATTAACTACAATGTTAAAAGAAAGTATTAGTACGGATCATAAGATAGAAATTAATGTGTAAAATATCGAGATATTGCGACATTCTTCAAATAGCGCAATGAATCAAGTAAGAATATTTATAGCAATAAATTTAGCATGCACTGAGAAAAATTTGCTTTAGCAAAGTACCAATTTAGCTCGGCTAAAAATTATTCTGCTGTATTCAATCAAGACATATTTAAAATGTGCATTAAAGCTTTGCAAGTATTATACAAGCAAGTATTGCTAAATATTCTTGGCTATTATTAAAAAAGTACTTATTTATTTCAAAATTACCAACTCGGTCAATATTACCTTTACCGAATTAGGTTCAAAATAGACAAGCTTACGTTATTATATTTTAATGATAAGTAAGTTATTTAATTTTAGACTTAACCATAGTTGGTTACTATTTACACAGAGTTCGGTTAAAAATAAACACGCTTACATTATCGTTGAATGATAAGTAAATCATTTAAATTTAGACATAATATTATTTGGCTAAAATTAAATAACTTGCTATGATGCATATAACCGTGTTTCTTACTTAAAAACAAACAAGTAACTTATCTATTGGGAGATAAGCACAGCTCGGCAATTAACAATGGAGCGAATACTATTTTTGACCGAGTAACTTGATAAAAATTAAATAAGGAATTGGCTGCGTAGCCCGCAAAGTCGGCCATTTCTATCAAATCATAGTCGAGTGACGAACGTGTCTGTTGAAGCGCCGCCTCAGCACCTACAAGGCAGATTCAAATTTACATTAAAAACAATAACTTTTCATCATCATTTTGAATTTTAATCAAACTATTATAGAAGAGCAAGATACAGAAGACAAACTAAGTATTATGGCTCAAAAACTCCTCTGAGCCATGGACAGCCGTAGAACTAAAGTGGCAAGAAACTACAGAGACGAGGCTAATTGCTGCAAAAGAGCCATAGCTCAATACCTCAATACAATGAATATGCGGCTCTTAAAAAACCCAAAGGATATCTTATGGTGAGTTCAGTTTTTTTAGAATTTTTTGTCTGCTTTAGTTTAATTACTTTTGCATACTTACTTACGTTTTTTTTATTTGTTTACAGCTAGAAAAAAATTTTGAAAACCAAAGCACAATATACCGAAATCACTGAAAGCTTCCCCACAATCAAGCCAAAAATACTTGAATTAGTAAGTTACTTCTGATCAAGCATCATATTGTCATATACCTATTACTTTAATATGTAAATTACATAAGGTACGATATAGTTCCGATATAATATCTACACATCAAACATGTCTATGATCCTAGATGTTGACAATTTTTTGGATAAAAATCATTTCCAGTTGCTGGAATACTTATAATGGTTTTGGGTGTGGTTTTTTCACATTTTGTAACGAGGCTCAACCAGAACATTTTATAATAGAAAACGACCAATATGTAAAGAGCTTATTGTACTTTAATTTTTTTTGGTGCAAAAAATGTTTAAGTTTTAGCATTTATGATCATTTTCCCGACGACGAATGTGAATTATGTTTCAATTAGATTAAATTCAAATGTTTAAAAAAATGACGATTTTACTTGTTGGGTTGTAAGAAAATTATTAGATCAAAAAGATTACTTATTCTCCTAGCTTATTCTATAGTTTTTGCCTAAACTTTTGACTTATCAAATACATATAAGTACAATTTAGGTGTAGTAATTTGCTTACATTAACATAATTGTTGTTTGTTTTTTATGTAAACAAACCTAAACCACTTTCATTAGAGAACAAACTCCAACATCGCGAAATAAAATCAGCTGTTCCGTAGATTTTGGCAGAGTAGATAATTCCACTTTTGTATATGAAACAGCTGATATTTCTTTTACGATGTTGGATTTGGTCCTATACCTATAATTAAAGTTGTTCAGGTTCGTAGTCTGAGTCATTCCTTAAAAGTTTGCTCATGATTTATATTTCACCCTGTTATTGTGAAAATTAAAACACAGAACACCAGTATCGTTTCTTGACATTGTGAATTGTGTACTATTTTTAAAAGTATCTAGTAGTATCTAAGTGTAAGTAGTATGTTACTTGAAATGATTGTATCGTGTACTGAATAAAGCTAATTTCATTAATGTGCATAATTTTCTTTCAGTTTCTTATAAGTTTTTGGTCTGTCGGCAAAATGAGTGTTGTTTTCCTACATGAACGTTTCATTGGCTTTTTTTCCGACATGCCAAAATTTTGCCCACTGCACTAATAATGGTACAAATGACAACATATCGAACTAGGTAAATATTTTCAGTATGAGCTGACTTCACATTGTATACAGGGTGTAACAGAAAGGGGTTACACATCTAAGCAGGGCGTGATGTACTGATGAAACTGAACAACTTTTCCCAAAGAACTTAAGGTCAAAAGATGAAAATATTGGAGAGGTTTAATTTTTTTTTCATCTTTCGACCCATTTTCCTTGAGAAAAGTTGTTCAGTTCCATCAGTGCATCACGCCCTGTTCGGATGTGTATATCCCCTTTATGTTATACCTTGTATAGGTTTTACAAACATTCACAGGTCAGCTTATACTGAAAATATATAAGTTAATATGTGTCGTTTGAATTAGTACTTGCAACAAAGTATTTTAGCTATGGTTACTGAAAAAACTCGCTTAAGACTACAAAGTAACTAAATAAATATTCCGACTTCAATTGACTAAAAAGAAAAAAGTATTTAGCTATGGTTACCTAATAAACCCGCCTTAAGAATACAAAGTAACTTGGCTAAATATACCAATCTTAATTGACTAGAAAGAACAGAGTATATTTAGTTATAGTTACCCAATGAACACGATTGACAGTACCCAGTAACTTGGCTACGTATACAAATTTTCAATTGAGTAGAAGTAACAAAGTAGATTGGCTGTCCCTACCCAATAAATATGATTAACATTATCGTGTTACTTAGCTAGTTTTACGAAGCAAAATATTTGAACTCACTGAATTACTTTGCTAAAAACAACAGAGCACGTTGGGTATTGTTAACAGAGTAACGCGATTCACTATAGTAAATAGGTTTGTTAAGTTTACTGAGTGAATAGGTTAAAAGCAACAAACCTTTAATACGTATTTTTTGACCACCTTAGTGGGTTTATATTACCAACATACGTTAACAAAGTTGACTTGTATAATTTTAGCAACAAACTTTGCAGGCTCCCTCCGAAGCAAGTTACTCGGTTGTAAATAGCTGCAACTTGTTTATTTATAGCCGTTACGTTTTTTCAGTGTGCAATAAGAACATAAATTCGTATGCAGCAATGAAGTTTAAAATAATTTATCGAAAATAGGAGATATTTAATTCAATAGTTGAATTTTTATAGTCGATAATAATAATGATGATTATGCAAAAAATGTACAAAACAATGGCATGATTCCTAATACATTTCATACCTACAAAAAATATTACAGGTGCGGCTTATAAGTAAAAATGTTAATAAATATTCAAAGCACATACACCAACAATTCCGACCACGTTTCGTTACCGAATACGGAGCCAAAGCCTTCAATAGCGCATACTAATTACTGGCGTAGGATGGGACCAGCTATCGAGAATCGAGCTGTGATAAAAATCTGCAGATTGCAAATGCTT
The DNA here is from genome assembly GCA_907164665.1 of Colias nastes. NCBI lineage: Eukaryota > Metazoa > Arthropoda > Insecta > Lepidoptera > Pieridae > Colias > Colias nastes. Next base: position 8,495 of record CAJQZM010006817.1, on the reverse strand, counting down.
TGACTTTTGAGCAATAATGCCATAAGTAGGAGTAATAAGGTATAGAAGGCATATCGATTGATTTCAATCGCGCTTTTCAATTATTGCCGTACGACGAACCCAGCTATTGAAGAGAAGTGGAGGAGAGACCAGAAAAAGTTCAAAATTCATTTATAGTTGATAATGAATAATGATCTGAAAATCTACACAAAGATAATATTTTGGACTTCATGAGAACGTAAGTAGGAACATTGTGTTCGTCTAAATTCGATGAATATGAGAAAAAAAGATTCTAAATGAAATTCCGATTCCGTTCTTTGTGATACATGTTCAGTGGAAATATTTTGTGAAATGCATAACGAATTTAAATTCGTTTAATTTTAACTAAATGGATGAACTGAAGATCTTGCTAATAGCTGAATAAACTAATATAAGAGCTAGAATTTCAATCTCTACATACACACGCTAGATAAAGTGCCCAAAGCAAGTCTCAGTATTTGCCCATAAATTATCGGATAAGACGCAAGTCGTATATAAAGAGGAGCAGGCCAAAGCTGGTTTATAGGAATGCTAGCAAAGTGTGGGCGAAAGCAGCGTATTGCAGCATCGCACTTAATGGCTGTAATACTGGGCAATAGAATTAAATTACAGTTCATTTGTTCGCTTTATTGGTTACATTGTTTCTGGGAGATTAAACTTGGAATTGCCTTATGGCTGCAATCAGGCGGGTACGGTTGGAGTCATTCAAGGAAATAAAGGTGAAGAATACAGAATAATTTAGCTTCAGGAACTATAAAGTGAAGTGATATATCTACGCTTTTACCCATCTCAATTGTAATAAATAGAAAAGCACATTAAAAACGTAATAACATCGAGAATTATGAGACGCAAACAATAAGGCACAATTCTTTCCGGTGAATCAATCTAATCGAGAGAAAGGCAAGTAATTACATTCAGAGGCTTATCGAAATAATCATCGAAACATCGCAAAACAACACAAAAGTCATTAGATTCTAGCCAAAACAGAAAAAAAACACGAATTTAAATTTGTTAGCTTTTGAAATGAGATACAGCTTTCTAATTAAAGTTTCGTAAAAATCTATTTGAAATATGTACATTGTACAATGTAAGTACGTACTTTATTCATTTCCAAACCCAATTATAACTTTTAATTATTACACTACCTTTCTATACGATTTATTTAGGCAATAAATCGTATAGAAAGGTAGTCACGTCACCAAGGTTACAAAGACCGTCTTATATTCATAGAAACAACGTATTATTAATTGTCGCACCTATTATACAATAACAAAATCCTATAATTATAGTCCACATAAGATATAGCATTCTTCTCTGCATTAAAGATGCACATTTTTGCGACATTCAGAAACATGCTTCTGCTTCGCGTCACATCCCATACAGCATCTATTCTTGACATTCTCGTACCCCATTTTAGCGGTCCACCAAACTTTTGTTACATAATGTGGAGTGCATTCTCAATAAGACGTTAAGCGTTAACCTGACCGACCCATCTATTCTTACCATTTTCGTGACACATTTCAGCAAACACACAAGCTCCTGATACATAAGGCACCATACTTCGAGTCCTATATTTATTAATGCACATTCCCAATATACGCCAACCTGGTTCACCAAACTCTTGTTACATAAGACTCTATAACTCGAGTCCTATATTTATTAATGCGCATTCCCAATAAGCGATTATACGCCAACCTGACGGACCGGTATCGCCCAATGCACTGACTCACCGCTCTGACGTAACACTTACACTTATGAGTGCATTATTGCTTTCTTTAGTGTTTGGTGAACATGATAATGGTTGACTTCGATGCTTTATTGGTTAGTAATGATGGTAATGAGGTATTCCAATGGGTTTGTGATTTGTATTGTGATATTACACATATCACTGATATCCTCAAGTGCTACATTAAATAAACGGCAAACTTCTCAGGAATTAAATGAAAAAATGCATGTAAAAGACGCAGTATACGAGTAATTTTCTGAACTGATTAGACATAATGTATGATCATCATCAGATTATTTAGGCACCTGAAAACTAATAACAAGTTTTGTAACCTTAACCGTTTTTGGTTCAGTTATAGAACACAAAGCAACAAACTAACCCTGATTACCTACTTTATGTTTAATTACAGATTGTAAATTATATATAAAATTCTGAAGACCAAAAAATACATAAACACAATAATTATAAGACTTTTCTTTGAAATGCGCTTGGTAAATATTGTAATGAATAGCCGGAATCCTACAATATTAGGTGACGCACACGCATTGTAACGACACCAAATTGTCATTCTTGTAGATATAATTGTTCATAAATTGAAGCGACTGCACATTGAATAATCAAGATAGTTAATATTTACTGCGATACATATAAAGTACAGTTGTTGTGCTTTCTTAGTCATGTATATCAAGTTCTATGTAATAAATTCTAGTTAACATGGACATTGAGAGGATCCGTAATTTCGCTCATATATTTATTTATGGAAGCAATATATATATTAGACTTTTATGTAGACTATAAATACACGAGCACGCTTTACAACGTGCACATAAATCCGACAAAATTAATTAAAACTATATATGTATGTATTTACACTAACACTTATCGTTAAATCATAAGACATATTACCGCTATAAAAGTTCTTACTGCTTAAAAATAACAACTAAATCTTAAAAAATATTTCCTCGTTCATCCTTTTATAGAATGAATGGAGAATGAATGAATGGAGATAAAAATTATTATCTCTTTGTTGAAAGTTATTATAAAGAGGTTAATTTTCATACAAATCGAATATCCTTTCACAAATTCATAACCAACACAATTCTTAATCAAATTATAATGGATTGGCTTCATCAAAACAGTTATAACTTATATGACTAAGAAGCAGCACTCATATGCATCTTATGTGAGTCATGTGCAGGCGCAGGTGAACGCATTTAGTTTTTGACGCGTAGGTATCTATTAATTACTTTCGCCTTTATTCTATTGTGTATGTGGGTTCGTTATTTAATCATGACCTAAATTCTGAAGAATCTTTTCGTATTATATGTACTTATAAATGTTGTCTCAAATCTGGGATGAAAGTAACAGATGTTCAATTAAATGTTATCGTTTGTCATTTTATTTATTCTTATAACTTTGCTTATTGAAAATCTCTTACAACTTATCAAACAACAAAGCCCTATTAGCAATGTTTATAAGCGTAATAACACTTAATATGCAATATTTAGCGATAAAATACAAAACGCAAATACTAAAGTTCACTTAGTGTCAGCGGGCTGGTCATTACATATTATTTAAAAGCAAAACATATCTTCCGTAAACAAAGAAACACTAGTAACATATGTTTGACCCAATTGTGAGCAAAATTAGAAATATACACACAGTACGTAATACGTCATCTTTCATAGTAATAGTTATAATTAGTCTGCCCCCGGTAGGCTCATAAAGAGGCCAAAACATAATGTAATATTATTGTTTTTGTTGAGTGACGACAAAAAGTATGATTTTATGTTTATTTTAGAAGTGTAATTACCTACCTACCACTAAACAGGTTTATAAATTATAGTTGAAGAAAATGTATTCGTTACTCAAATAATGCGTTTATGGAATGAAAATCAGAAAAATATTGGATGCTAACATCAATAATTATAGGTATTAGAAAACTACGAAGAAAACTAGTTTAAATATGTCCCTCAGTAAAGTTTCGATATTGTAAACGAAGTCTATTGTGATTCGCGAATATCTGTTTACTTTCGAAGCCATTGAAAATACAGTTTCTTAAGAAAATAATTTTCATACTGAAATTAGAAAACAGCCAGTCTGCGAAATGCGTTTATTGTTAACTGAAATATTTAATTTATCAGCAATTAAGGGTTGCAAAGTTCTAGTTCCACTCCCCGATGGAGGATTATAATTAGTCTGGCAAAACGCAGACAAAAGCTAGACGAAACTTCCATTAATAATCAGTAGTTGTCTCTGAAAATTTTTGAACATTTACCGAAAAGTTTGGTTGCCATTAGCAACCGAGCATTCGAAATTTGCACGCTCGCGGGCATACGCGCGAATTTCTAGTCTAGACACGGTACGGCAAAGTGCATCTTCTAGGCACGGAATGTCGTCTTGCGCTACTCATACAAAATGATAATAATTTCATAACACACCACATGTCAAGCGGGTGTCATTGACAGGGCGAGTGAGTCAGCCGACAGAATACACCTCGGTAAGCGGGTCACTGTAATAATTAACTGTTGCTCTAGCATTCTTTTACAAATTTGAATGTAATGTCTCTGTAAATATGGTTTTGACTTTGAATTTTATATATACTTACGTTATGTGGAAATTAATTCGAACATAAATCGAATTCATAAATATAGCAACTATGGAACTAGAATTTAGCTAAGCTATGGAAATGGTTATTGTAGATAGACGTCTAAATTCCTAAGACAGTTCTTGTATTAGTTGTGTGATAGTGTCTCTAAATGACTAATGAATTTTCTTTATTACTGCCGTACTCGTAAAATAGTATCTAACTAGCAGCAGTAAAGTTTTCTTTCGAGGTCGAGACGTGGTTCTGAACTCTAATTACTAATTAACAAAAGTTTAGTAACTTAGGCTAAACAACTGTTTGCGTGATGACTGAAACACATCACTTACAGAACCTTCTAAGTCCTCAGATCTCCATTTATTTTAGTTAACTAAACTATGCGTTAATTTGAGACACATAAAGCTAATTGACGCGACTTTCAAGTCTCCATTAGATTGACAACAGTTAAAACGAATCTCGTATTACTGTGACCTCTTTACTGGCGCCAGTTTATTCTAGTCGGTGAGTCACTAGCGTGGTGCAAACGATCCTGCACAATTACTAATTTCAAATAAGAATACTAACAGAAAGCAATTCATAAAATACAAATTTCAAATTTAATAATTACAAAAAAATATTACAAGAAGAGACATTACCTACCTATGCATACTTACCTATAAGCTCAATTAGGCATAACAATAAACTGTTTACCTACCTATTCGTAGAAAGTCGCGGTCAAAACAAAGCGTCATCTATATTCTACAATCAAGAGCATTGTTTTCTAAACTATCATGATCACAATCTAATGCTAGTGGCATGTTCATCAAATAACATGAACATAGTTGTGTAAGATGCAAATACCACCGTCGCATGAATGTATAATGGCTTTCACCGACTGTAACATGATTTATTACCATAATCCTAATGAATGCAGGTTAAAAATGCAAAACTGTGTGATTGGGTTAAATAATGAACCGATTTTTAACACGTTTTTATTAGCTACACCTGTATATATGTAACTGGCATGTTTGTATAAACCGGATAGTGATCATTTTGCTTGTTTACCTTTTACCGTGGTTGCCTGGAAGAGATCACTATGAAGTGATAAGGCCGCCAATATAGTTGTAGAGATAAACTACGATAACATGGCGCGCCCCTCCAAATTACTGTTTCAATGTGTGTAGTGAAATACAAATATTTAAATATTATATTATTATTATTTATAATAATATAATAATTAAATTATTAATTTTTATTATTATATTATATTATTATATTATTTATTATGAATTTCACAAATACTTTCAAACGTTTTGAATTTTGGAGGGGCGCGCCATGTTATCGTAGTTTATCTCTACTCTGTTCTATGTGTAAGTAGTTATAAGGTTTCTTAACTGTACAACTATTAAAGAGTTAAATAAATAATAATAAAATTTAATTCAAACTATGTACACATCTGTACACTTGTCTAGGATCAGTGACAATACAATAATTTCATGAGTTCCAGCGAGTATAGTTTTTTAAACTATGTTAATAATTATTATTTGTCTACGTGGTCTACATAAATAGCTCACATGACCACATCTTTGCGGTTTTCAACGAATACCTACAGATAGATACGTCAAACTGCTGTCAAACTTAATTAACTATGCAGTAAGGGATTGGACGTGTTTGGTGCACTTAATACAATCTATACTTCTATACTAATATTTTCCTACTAAGTTTTCGTATTTCTGAGTTAGTAACGTTGTAGAGGGTAATCTCTTGACCAATAACTGAACCGATTTAAAAAATATTTTAGCAATAGAAAGGAATCGTTGTTATCGGTGAATGGAATAGGCTATATTTTATTTTTATCTCAATTTATATTTCAATCCAGATGGAGTGAGGATGAGTGACTGGTAGTCTAACTGGAAAAATGTATGATTTTCTTATCATTCCTGTCATATTCTATCTACAACATTGTTGAACCAAATAATAACCTATTTGTTATTTGTAATTCGGGGCATTTATAATTTTATTGGCAAGTCGGTGGTAATTAATTTATACGTAACTTTCTAAAATTATATTAATCGAAGCATGTTTCAGTATGAATTACACCACACGACCGCATGGAAATTACCTCATAATCTGAGTACTTATTAAGATATAAGCATAATATATAATTCGTTAGGTATAAAAGAAAGTCTATATTCTACACTATTGTAGCCTTTTTTATCTGTAGTAGATCATAATATATGGGCCAACGACCAGTTTTTTTTAAGAAAGTCTATCTCAATAAGGATTGAAAAAGATTCAAGTCAAGACATACGCAATTACAACTAGTCGTTATTTATTTACACACCTTAGATCTCTCACCTACATCGTCTGCACCATGAAAAACATTTTCATACATCGTTAACTAACCCACCCATTACCATTACGTAAATTCTAAACGCAACGTAAAGCTGCATCCACACACGCAATAAATCGTGTAGACGCATGACATGCCGCATGCATGTGCGGGCATCTACATCTATCTATATCTATACTTATATCTTCTTATATATAAAAATGAATCGCAAAATGTGTTGGTAAGCGCATAACTCGAGAACGGGTGGACCGATTTCGATAATTCTTTTTTTATTATATTCCTTGAAGTACGAGGATGGTTCTTATGGAGAGAAAACGTAAACATGTACCACGGGCGAAGCCGGGGCGGACCGCTAGTAATTATAATAAAATCGTAGGAAAGTCAAAACTGTACATTGAATATTTTTTTAAAAGGATACTTGGGGCGTGATCTACAATCGATACTGAAGCCAAAAATATAGTTTTTAGAATGTTTGTCTGTATGTATGTCCGGGCTAATCTCAAAAAGTATTGCATGGATTTCGTTCAAATTATGTACAGAGGTAGCTTGGGACCTGAGGAAGGACATAGGGAACTATGCGGATTTTTCTTTGACTACGCGGGCGAAGCCGCTGGCGGAAATCTAGTCTAATTATAACGTTCACGCTCTCACCTCGGTCGTTACTCCAGTCACAAGTGTACGTACGTATTTCGGTACCTAGGTCAAGAACGTTTGTACTATCACCGTTTTATTGGATAGTGGGGAATAGTTGGTCTAATTAATCTAAGAATACCGAGTAACATGTTTGATTTAAGCTATTATAAGGTCTGTATCATCATGTAGCTATCCACTTAATGTATCTGTAAATCTGGACAGATTAACCCAAGAGAACATACTGAAAGCATTTTTATGTGGCTTTCATGTAACTTAAGGCACCTTATGGCTAGTGTGATACGTGTTAGTGACAATTAGTAAAATATGATAAAAAACACCAGCATAACTTCTACCATATTATCGTCTCAAGATACACACATTAATTCTCAAAAAAAACCGAGACACATTTCGTAATACCATCTTCCACATACGTCTAAATTCTAAAACAACGAATAACAAAACACATGTTCCGTCTGTTCGTCATTTCCGTAAACTATGACGTCACACCCGCATTATCCTACTGTTCCCCACAAACAAATTAACCGAGGAACGCCGGGTGCGTGAGTTACGACCTTTTGAATCTAATCTCAAGCTGCGCTGTATACTCGTAGACAGAGAAACTGCTGTACTGCAAGTATTATGTTATTGTTCAATATCAAATCTATATTTCTATATTCTATAGCGATTAAATTTGCATACAAATACAGAAAATACAAATTTTATACAAAAACAGGACATTTGATGGAAAAAGGCGGCTTCATTGCTTCAAGCAATTTCAGTAATCCCCTAGTACTACTAGCAACTAATATTTAATTGATAAATGACAAAATTGTGATACATTACTGTACCTGCATGCATCGTTAACGATAATTTAATAAATGGTTTAAATTTGCATGCCACCCCATCTGGAGAGCACTGTCACGACTCAATTATATTTTAAAAGCAACACTTAATAATTATTTAAAAGCAGTCCACCGCCAAGTCATTCTGTAAGTCTATTCGCAATTAACTCAAAAACAATTGCACCGATTTTCTGACACTATTCAGTTTTTCACCGATAGCGTAGTTTTAAGGAAGGTCTAAGAATATGATTTGAGACATAAGTCTTAGACGAAGCCAAGGACGGAAAGCTTGTAGGGTCATTGCGCCTGTTCGCGTCCACCTGCCTATTCGCGTCCATT